>VDFB02365467.1:0-27159 GCA_007258455.2 Sequoia sempervirens
CTCATTCATTCTGATTTATGTGGTCCAATGTCTGTTGCTTCTTCAAGTGGTTTCTTGTATTACATTCTTTTTATTTATGACTACTCTAGAAAGACTTGGATTTATTTCTTGAAATCTAAAGAATCTGAGGAGGTATTAGAAAGGTTGAAGGAATTCAAAGCTCAGGTGGAAAATTTGTCCGGGAAGAGGATCAAAGTCCTAAGATCCGATAATGGAGGAGAGTACACTTCTGTTAGCTTTCAAAACTATTGCATTGAAGCTGGGATTAAGAGGGAGTTCAGTGTCCCTTATAATCCTCAATAGAACGGTGTTGCTGAGAGGAAGAACAAATCGATCATGGAAGTAGCAAAAGCCATGATTGATGACCAGGATTTGCAAACCTCCTTTGGGTAGAAGCATCTAGGACAACAGTCTATGTTTAAAATAGAAGTCCTCATCGAATCCTAGAGAACATGACTCTTGAAGAAGCCTTTACTGGGAAGAGGCCAGAGGTGAGTTATTTGAGGATCTTTGGATGTCCAGTTTATGTTCATATTCCGAAAGAAAAGAGAACAAAGATGGAGCCTTCTGGCAAGAAGGGAATACTTGTGGGTTATAGTGAGACATCAAAAGCCTACAGGATATACATTCCAGGTCAGAAGTTGATCGAGATTAGTAGAGATGTCACATTTGAGGTCTTGCATTGGGGAAGATCCAAGGGTACTCACATGGAGATTGATAGTGAAGAGTCTCCTCAGGATATGGAAGTTGACCATACTCCTGAGATTCAGAGGAAGACTTCAAAACCAAAGGAAGATAATGATCCAGTTGAACCCTTGGAACCTATTGGGCCTACGATGTGGGAAAAGGAGCCTCCACTTAGGCTGACAAACAATGCGGTGAGAAAGGTTCACAGCTCAAGAGGTACCTTAGTAAGGGTAGCATAAGTTTACTCGATTATAGCTGCCTTGTGAGTCAAATGAGTGAGTAGGCACTTCCGGTGTTGAGGGAAGCTTCTAGTCAAGTTGGTTTGGAGAGATGCTATGAGGAGTATCCAGTCAATTCTCAAGAATGATATTTGGGACATCGTTTCTAGACAGAAGAAAACTGTGAAGTATCTTCAAAATGGCTCTTCAAGATCAAGCATGCGAGTGATAGGAGCATTGATAAATTACAAAGGCTTAAAAGGTGTGGCTAAGAGGGTTTTTACAAAAAGAAAGAGAGTTGACTATGAGGAAACATTTGCTCCAGTTGCTCGCTATACTTCTGTCAGAAACATTATTGCCATTGCTGCATCTAGAGGATGGAAGATTCATCAAATGGATGTGAAGAAAGCTTTTCTGAATGGTGTATCGAGGAAGAAGTTTATATCGAGCAACCTGATGGATTCGAGGTACATGGGAAAGAGTCTCATGTTTGCAGGCTGAAGAAGGCCTTGTATGGTCTTAAGCAGGCTCCTCGTGCATGGTACGAAAGGATTGATCGTTACTTGTCAATTTTGGGCTTCTCTAAGAATGATGCTGACTCAAATCTGTATTTTAAGGTAATTGATGGTGAAGCATTGATTTTGGTCTTGTATGTTGATGATTTGATTCTTACTGGAGAAGATCACCTTATTGTCAAATGTAAGGAGTTGGCTTCTTAGTTTGAAATGAAGGACCTTGGGCTCATGCATTGCTTCCTTGGCTTAGAAGTTTGGCAGAAGCTAGATGAGATGATTCTAAGTCAAGGGAAGTACACCATTGACATACTTAAGAGGTTTGGTATGATGGATTGCAAATCCATGTCTAAACCCATGGAGACCAACCTGCATAAGTTGAAGGAGGTTGCAACTAGTTCAAACTTGGTGGATACCACGATGTATAGGCAGTTGATTGGATCCTTGATGTATCTAGTCAACACTAGATGAGATATCTGCTCTGCAATGAGTGCACTTAGTCAGTTCATGTGTGAACCAAGGCAGATACACCATTGATTCTAAGTCAAGGGAAGTACACCATTGACATACTTAAGAGGTTTGGTATGATGGATTGCAAATCCATGTCTAAACCCATGGAGACCAACCTACATAAGTTGAAGGAGGTTGCAGCTAGTTCAGACTTGGTGGATCCCACGATGTACAGGCAGTTGATTGGATCCTTGATGTATCTAGTCAACACTAGACGAGATATCTGCTATGCAGTGAGTGCACTTAGTCAGTTCATGTGTGAACCAGGATCACCATTGATTCCTAGAGTCAAAGGGAAATTACCATTGATACTTAAGAGGTTTGGTATGATGGATTGCAAATCCATATCTGGAAACCCATGGATACCAACCTACACCAAGGTGAAAAATTTACAGCTAATTGAACTTGAAGTAGATCACATTAGCATGATTGGTGGATCCCATGATGTATCTAGTCTTGCTGGAGCCATATATACTGGTGTGTGTGTGGAGTACACCAATTGAATTCATATATGAGCAAAGCGAGGAATATCTGTACATAAAACATATCTAGAATACTTGCATGCTTTTGATTAGATACTTAAGATTAGAATATGAGTATAGATCACAGAGTTGCATAGCTATACAAATTGATTAAATTATTATCCTTGTCGGAAATTTTATGGATGTTGCTTCAGTTTGGGATCTGCTATGATTTCCTGGTGTAGTAGGAAGTAGTCATCTGTAACATTGAGTACAACAGAGGCAGAGTATATTGCAGCTTGTGTGGCAGCTCGGGAAGCAGCGTGGCTTCGTAAGCTCCTTGGAGGATTGTTTGGACAATCAATGGAGCCTACTATCATTCATTGTGATAACCAGAGTTGTGTGAAGCTTTCTGTCAATCTTGTGTTCCATGACAAAACTAAGCATGTGGAGATCAAATACCATTATATCAGAGATATGGTATTGAGGAAAGCTATACAGTTGAGGTATATCAGCACTGATGAGCAGACGACAAACATTCTCACCAAGCCTCTCTCCAAGATAAAGTTTGAGTACTTTCGAGACAAGCTTGGTATGATGGAGAATCAAGCTCTAGCTGAGAGAGTCTCAGTTTCAGTGATCCTCTTTAATGCATTTCTCTTTTGAGAGAGATTTGAGGTGCAAGCCCTTGTTAATGCATTTCTCTTTGAGATTTAAGGTGAAAGCCCTTGTTTCCACCCTCTGGGAGAGCCATGGTGGATGTCATGTGTGTGACTCCATGACAGCATTATGTGAGAGAGTCCGTGATGATTTTCTTGTACTTGTGTTTCACCCTCTGGGAGAGCCATGGTGAACGTCATGTTGAGGTGACAATATCACGCAAGTGATGAACACTTGTACATATCATACATGGTTGTAGCCATTATGGTTGATATCATGATGAGGTGATATCTTTTTTTTTCCACATATGGTTGTAGCCATTGTGGTAGACATCACGATGAGGTGATATGTCTTGTGCAGCTGGAAGAATCCTCCCTAGCTGAGAGGGAGTGTTGATATTTTATGGCAGCATCGTGGTCGTCTTCCAGCTATCTCCTTTACTACATTTGAGATAAATTAAATTATAGCCTATGCCTATTTAATTTATATAATATCAATTTTTTGAAGAGACACATTCATTGGTTATTATAATTAATTATGAAGTGGCACGAATTAATGAAGAGGCCTGATTTGCTAATGAGGCCTATTGTACCCAAACCAAATTTTTTGCTTCATCAAGGCATTTTGCTTAAAAGAGTCTAAACCTTGCTAAAATGATGTCAAATATAGTTTTTGGGCAATATCAAGCATGGAGTTTGGTTAGTGTTGTGTCAGTCAAAAGCAGTACTTGTTGATTAGAACCTGAATCGGGGACTCATAACGAGGTATTTCACGATGGAGGAGCATTTCACGATGACAATTATACCTTTGTATGGTCATTTTAGTGACCAAGACGAAGATTTCAATGATCAATTTATGAAGATTTTTTAGGAAAAAGCAAAATTGCACCCCTGTAGCCCAAGGGCGCCCTTCTCTTTGAAGGCCCAAATTTTGTGACATGTGCTCATAAACACAGTCAATCTCTTCAGAATTAGCCCAGTTATCCGATGAGCTATCCTGTGAGGTTATCCGAGGTCTGTAGCTCCGGTAACTGACGTCAGAAGTTGAGGATTCGAGGGGTTGCAGATTGTGAAGCTTGTCACTCTTCAACTTTTGCGCCCCTGTAGCTCAGGGGCACCCTCTTTAATGGAGGTTCAGATTCTGTTATTCCTGATTGTTGATGCATCTAATCTTTTCACGATTAGTTTGGCTATTCGACGAGCTACCGAATGCAGACATCCGACACCCAAAGCTTTGGCAGTCAGGGCTAGAAGATGAGATTACAAGGAGACTTCATATCACGAAACTTCCTCAAATGGTGAAATTGCGCCCCTGTAGCCTATGGGCGCCCTTCAAAATGGCTCTTGAGATGATTGAATTTGCAGATGCGGTCTTCCTGACATCTGTGCTACTCTATTCCGGTTTCGCAACGCACCAGTCAGCCTGTCAATCCAATATTCTTAGAGATCATGGCAGAGATTTTATCAGGCACGTAAATCAGAGGGTGGAGAAACATGAAACATTCACTATAGCCTCTGTAGGCCAGGGGTGCCCAGCGTTTAAGCCTGTCAGATGGTGTTATTTACTTTCACAGCCTTCACGAGACTTGTGCGCAATTACTCCAGCTATCCAACGAGCCTAGCTGTCAGTCTCCTGGATTTGGCAAACGCTCGTACGTGCGAGGTCTTTACAAAATACTGAAAAACGAAGACAACTTAGAAAATGATTTAAGTCTGGTCGTATATTCCATCTTGGGAAAGGCACCTTTCTCTTTGAGGTCTTAGAAGCAGTTTTCTCGCTTCGTCGCCTCGAGAGACATCTCTCGTAGGTTCTTCTGGCTACGTGTTAAGACAGAAAGTGCACGAATCAGGTCACCCCAGCTCCCGATATCAGAGGTCGAAGTAGGGCATCTAGTTGAGAGTTGTACTTTTGACAAAATGGTGTTTGAGCCTTTTCAGGCCAGGGGCGCCCTTAGTTTTGGGGTCCTTAATGCAACTTTCAGGTGCCTTGCGTATATTCGTTGGATGCGGAATACCTCTAGTCACGCAGTGAGCCTATTAGCCAGTCAGCAGGGTTCACCGTTCATCGTAAGCAGTCATTTGAAGCGTCAGATGGTAGTATGGAGAAATGGCAAAGTCTGGTGTCTGAAAATCAATTTAATTGAGGGCGCCTAATTTTTTGAGGTGTTAAATGATGGATTTTGCAGTGATGATTCCCAGTAGACATTTCTTCCTTCCTCTGCAGGCTTTGCAATGAATATTCCTGTTCAGTCTCAGCATCTTTGGTCGCGAAATCAATGTTGAATATGGCGGTTAGCAACTTTGTAATTGACTACAAAGTAGGAAGTTAATAAAAAACGTAATATGTTGAACAAACGGATGCCTATGGGGACAAATGAGGACTTTTTGAAATCAGTGAAGTTCGCCGAATCCATCCAAGAGCTCAACGCGGTTTGTCAACTGATTAAAATAATATTAAATATTTATTTTTGCATATTTAAGTATTAAAGGGCGATTTTCTAAAATTGGTGCCTTTTTGTGCTGGATTTTCAAATTGCATGATGAATATTTTTATTATTATTTTTATTCCGGACTTCAAGTCAGTCTTAGTTCGAACTGAAGGGGTCCAATCAGAAGCTTTCTATTTCAGTTGAGGTTTTTAAATCTTGCAGTCAACATTATGGTGCGAATTTTCTCTATTTATTCATGGCCCCTATCATTAAACATTTATCCAGCTTAAGCAAAATTCGTAGTTCTTCAGAGCAGAGGCAAATTTTCACAGGTTGGGCGAATTTATCATCAGTTTTCAGTGGCGGTAGCATCAAACAATTCTTTTTGTAGGTTCAAGTTCACAATTATCAGCAAATTTGAAGAACAGGGGGTGATTTTCACAAAAGAACATAGAAAAAACGTCTTTTCTCCTCTATGATTCTCAAAATTCTCTCAGATTTCAATTCGCATGTTCCTGAAATTGGAAAATTTTGGCAAGTTTGATCATCTGGATCGTTTCCATATAGCTTCCTCGAATTAAATTCATGTGCTTGAATTTTTAGGAATTTTTAACTCTAGAGCATCAGTTCTCGAGTTTCTAATTTTCTCAATTGAAAATTCTCTGCATGGTCAAGTAGAATTCAGATTTTCGCATTTCTGACGTTCTGGGTTGTCTTAGAATGTTTTTTTGGACAAAATCCATATCTTAGATTTTTCGCCGAAAATAACTCTTCAATAGGCTATTTTTAGCTTTCCAGAGATCTTGTTAGAACATAGTTGAGTTCACAGTCAACAGGCGAGTTTTTCAAAATGTAGTACACTCAGCTTGAATACAGGACCAAATCAGTCCTTACTCATGACTTCATCGGGACAGTTGAGACGAATCTCCATAAGGTGCTGCTAGAGGCAGTCCTAGATCCACTCAAAATCAAAAATTCGATTATTCATAACATTTAGCAGTCCGGGTTATTCGAGGCCGTTTCCATACCTATCTCTGCTCATTGTATTGAGTTTGTGATGTCTTGTATTAAGCATTACAACTCTGCTACTCGTGAGATAGTGTCAGTAGATGGACGAGTTATTTGCAATCTCAAGCCTCTGGATGTTGAAAGAAGTTTTGGTAGTCCTCAGCACCCGAATAGTCTGGTTATTTCTATGGAGCAGTGTGAGCATGCATTCAATGTTGATGTGGACAAGTGCCAAAGTAAAGCGGCAGAACGATAGTTAAAGCAAGCGAAGAACAAATTGCCAAATAATGTGGCTCGTGGTGAGTACAAGGATGAGTACTCGATTCTAATTACACTCTTGAATCGTGTCTCAGGTCATTCACATGCAAATGTTTTCCAGCTTTGGATGTATTACATCATTGGTCGCATCATATCTGGGCAGGAGCATTATGACTGGGCATCCTTCATCAGCGATGTTATCCACAAGCAGATCACTGGTTTCCTAGTTGCCCACGAATTTCACATGTGTTCTTATCTCATGTACTTGATTGCCTATCAGGGTCAGTTTCGAGGGTTAAACACCGTTGGCATTCTCAATGTTCAAAAAGTCTATCATTATTATGATCAGCTTGAGTTCACTAAGGCTGAACGTCACTTCAAGCGTGTTCACGAGGCTTTCCTAACATATATAGTGAGGAATTTGGACCGGGAGTTGCACGTTTGTATCTCGGCGGTTGCTAGAGCAGTGATGGATGGTTGGGCGGACTGGTTCATTTAGTTCTCGACATACACCTATATCCGAGTATATGGATTTAAAGGAAATCTAGCTATGCTTCCATGTTATCCTTCAGATAGAATAGTTTTTATGGAATTCCTGAGGCAGTTGGATGATGTTCATCGTCATTTACGTCGCAAGCATAAACCAGCTGCCAATTTTCCTTTTCAGTTTGGAATATATTGGTGCAAGACAGCAGTTGATGCCAAAGTTGCAGGACAGGAGTTGGAGAGGTATCATCTCAAGTATCTTGTTGAGGTACATGCCTATGATCCTTGGGGTCATTACACAGCTCGCCTCGGTGGTCGCGCATATAATAAGCCTTCCATGGAAGATTATTGGGCCAATTGCATGGACGACTTTGAGGTTCGCAGACGTAGCTACGACCACTTATCTCTCTCACAGATTTCTGTATTCTTGTCAGAAGATGTGGGAGGTTTATCAGACGATGAGGGAGAAGTCCTTCCTCAGTTTTTCAAAGACTAGGTTGACACACAGCCATTGCTAGCAATTGATTGGTACGCCAAAGAATACGCAACAGTAAAGGAGAGGTCAAGTAGAGTTATTCAGAACAGTATACTTTACCTCGACAGCAAGAAGACTAGGAGGGTAAGTTTGCCTAGAGCAGAGCCTTCAGTGGTGGATCCTTCGCTACCTTCCTCGTCGAAACCTAAGCAAAAGAAGAGGAGTAATTCTCCCAAGAAAGGTCAAGCGCCAAGCTATTCAAAAGGCAAGGTGCTTGCTATTGATACACACGCGGACCTTGTCAGACAGCTTGTCACAGAGCCAGTTCAGAGGCCAGTTCAGAGTCCGCTAGTGCCTGAGGTTCAGTCTCAAGTTCCTATACCAGTTCCAGAGCAGTCACCAGTCCCGATTCATATCGAATTGGATTTAGACTCCCCATCTCGTAGCAGCTCCTCTACATATTCACTCTCGTCAGAGCCTCCTATTGCTAGTATAGATCCTTCGAGTAGCATTAGCCGAGACCAGTCTTGGATTGAAGCTCAATTGGGAAGGAAGAGGAGGCAGCTATCCTATGTCCTTAATCATTTAGATTTTGATCAGGTTTACCAGGATGTGCCAGACAAGAGGATCAAGAACATGGTCCACGTGGAGAGGAATATTGATATGGAGATCGTCATCGAGATTGCTATACCTCCACAGGGGAAGAGCTTGGATGAGTTGGAATCTTAGGACTTCGAGGTTATCATAGTCAACCTTGGTCGTAGCACACGCTAGACTCAGGTTGGTCTGCTACAAGTTGCTATAGACAGTGCTAGGGATAGAATGCTGGAGGATGGAGAAGACAAGGCAGCCCTCAAGGCTGAAATCAGACAGCTTCGTCAGTACATTTCTAGCCTTGTACACAGGTCAGATGTTACTGCCACACTCCCGCCGATGCTTGAGCCTCGAGTAGAATAGGGCCAACTTAATCATTTGGTTGCATCTGGCAAGCGTTTGGAGGAATGGGAAGAGGAGTTCGTTGCTAGAGGCCGTTCTATGCTTACAGAGCTATATCAGTTGCGGTACAATGCACGAGAGCTCCGTCTACGTCTCCAAGATGAGGAGCGAGACATGGCAATTAATAGACTCCGGGACGAGATTATGATTGCTCACCTGAGTATGGCATATGAATCAGTCACAGATGCAGAGGATAAAGAGGCTATCTACTCTTGGAAAACACAGTTGGTTTTCAAGGTAAAGATAGAGGAAACAATGGCATCAGAGTTGGCTTAGAGTAGAGAGCACGTTACTAGTGCACTCCGGTTTATGAGAACCTTAGTATCTTGCTTACCATGCCGGTATTAGATTGAGGGTGGTGCGTATGTTGAGCTTATTGATGTACAATTAGAGCTCCAAGCACTCGTTCATACTATTTTCAGTGGGGAGACCGTTGGTTGTAAGATTAATCAGCTTACAGTCATGTCAGCGTTGTTCGATGAGGCAACCAGGAGCAGAGGTGAACTTCAGTCCCATATCACAGCTGGTGAGGATATGCTACGCAGGTATAGCATTCTTCAACAGAGTATCAGAGCTCCAGACAGTGATGCAGTTAACAATCTTGTTGAGGGATTGGTTGCTTGAGATCACGACCAGTAGACTTCAGTTCCCACCTCTCAGAATAGACATTACACACAAGAGTTAAACTTGGTGTTACCTTTTCAAGTTAACTCGCTGTTTCATCTCATGCATATCTATTATGAGATCAACTTTATTCACTTGGAGTTGTGTTTAAGGTTTAGGTTAACTGATGGTAGTGTTCCAGTTAACTTGCTTTCAATAAGGACGTGCATGCTTGCACATTGTCCACATAGATTAGGGTTTTCGGTTAACTGATGGTAGTTGACTCAAAGTGATTTTAGGGTTACCTACACCTTTTGATGTCTATAAATAAGAACTTTTGCTCATTTGTACATAACTTTTGCACAAGAGAGAAATATATGCTGTGCCTACCTTGCCTGTAATATTGCTCGTTCTGTATCTGTTCATGAGTATTTACTATGATGATGAATTGTTATGCCACTTGGGTTTGATGCAATTATGATGGTGAATTCTTGCTTTAGTTAGATATAGTGGCTAGTTTGATCATAGATTGTATGTGTGTTTCGCCTATGCAATTTATTGTCCTAGTTGGCTATCCTTAATGTTTTGTGTTCAATAAACTCTTTCAGATTGAGTTGATAGATGTGCCACCTTGCCTTCAAGTTGAGAATCTGTACTTGGTTATCATGTGATGTGTGTGAATAATAAACTTATTCAGATTGAGCTGATAGTTGTGCCACCTTGCCTTCAAGTTGAGAATCTGTACTTAGTTTATCGTGTGTTGTCGTTTCCAATAAGCCTATTCAGACAAGTAGATAGTTGTGCCACCTTGCCTTCACGTTGTGAGTTTGTACCCGGCTTATCGTCAGATAATCATTCCCGCTCCGTTTCCTCATGCTTTGAATTCTTGAGGGGATTGGATAGTTAAGTTATTTAGTTTTGAGTGTTGTAGTTAAGTCTTGCGGAACCAGAAAATACTTAGCTGCAACGTATAGAGTTTTTCTTAAACCTTGTGCCTCTTACAGCTGAGACAAAAAGATAGGATATAGTTTAGTTTACTTTTCTTTTCAAGCACTTTGTCAAGCACAACGAGGGAGCTTCCCCTCCTAATTTGAAGAGCACTCATTGCGTAGTGTGCATAGCTGTCCGTACCAACTTGCACTCCAAAGGTGTTAGTTGTTACGCCATCAAGGCCGACTATCTTCTTGGACACGATTTTTATGGAGGAGCACATCTTTCTATGAGAGGCCGACTTGTGTTCTTGAAGGGTCACGTCTCCTTTCATATTGTATATATAGATGATGTTTCTCTCTTTGCTATCATTCATTCATTGTCTCATAATCAGTTTGTCCTTCATCTCAAGTGCGAGTTCTTCTCAAGGCAGATCGATATTATTAGAGGCTGAGTTTTCTTCAGCATATTGTCTCTTTGTATTGCTGTGTTGCATCACTCTTTGGTGCATGTATTTAGGCCTTCATATCGGCCTCTTGTAAGGAGATCATTATTGTGTTGATTCAATATATAAGTGATATATTGTTGCTGGGTTTTTCTCCCTCAAGAGGAGGGTTTTCCCAGGGTATCTGCTGTGTTATTGTGTCTGATTTTGAATTAAAATCTAAGTTTTACATCTGATCATAAAAATTAACAGGCACCACATTTCTCAGACCCTTCCACCCTAGTAGGTTTGCAAACACTTGGAAGACAATCTTTTAAACAATCAAATACATTTTCATTTATCATTGATTCTTTAAGTCCATATTAACATCATCTCCTAGAACAATTATCATTATTATAATACTAAAGAGAGCATTGCATCAATAATCAGATTAGCAATATCTATTATGTATGTGCAATCCTAAATTAATGAAGAAACAGTCTATATCTGCTTATGGACAGTCCTATTGTTATTCCTTCCCACTGATATATAAGTAGCATCCAGATTATATATATTTGCTAACAAGATAATGCTTTGATTAATACAGAAATTAGGTTTTGTCATTTCTAAAGTGCAGCATCCTTAATGATCAGATTATGCTCGACTGTACATGAAATTTGCAGGCTTAGGTTGAGACATATTTGATAGAGGCATTCAAAGATTAGATACAACATAGAATCAAACGGATCGGGTCATGGAGGAAGTTTATTGCAGGAACTTGAACTTAATACATTGAATGTTAGTCATCTATGATTTTTCTGTTCTCATATTTGAAAATGCTAAATATTAATGCTAGTGAACACTTCACCTGAGTCGCTGTATTTCTCCAAGTTATCTTTGATTTCCTACTTGCCTTTTCCCTTCTTTACACGATGATGCCTAGATCGATCTAGGCATCCTCAATTTCTATGTTTATGTTTGAGAGGTCGTATTTTTTTTTATCTAGGCTGTGACTCTCTATTGGAGGTGATGTTTCACTATCAGCTATTTGTTTAGAGGGAATTAATGCTATTTGTTTGATCCTTATCATGATACCATCATTGTCTTACAATCTATAATAGGAATCGTTCCCTTAATGAATTCGGCCCAGAATAACCATATTTGAGTGATTATTGTGTTTTATGTGACGACCATCAAATAGGTGTTGTTTCACTCCCCTGCAGTGCTACGTTATATCCAAATGACGTGGCAATGATAGTCGGTAGTATGAGGACGAGAAATGTCTGAAGAACCTCACATTCAATAATTCAATGCTTTCGGCTTAAAGCCCCCGTAAAGATGATAACAAATGCTCCGTTTTGGAAAATATGATGTATTTGTAATCTTCCATAAACTTGCGGAGGTTAGTTGTTTCTTTACCACATCTTCGTATATCACTGGTCAAAGATAGAGATTATGAACTCCCTTATGGAAATCTGGGAATGTATAATAATAATTATTTTATATTGATTTCTATAATACCTCTAATCATTTATTTTAATAATGTCGGTGGTATAATATTATTTCAATATTATCTGTGATGATTATAAAGGTATTTAAATTGAGATTTGATAATTTTGATATCTAGTTTGTTTGTAATTCAATTGGTTAGGATATTGGGGACATGACATCATTGCTTGTCAGGATCATGCATTTGATTGAGGAAGTTTATCCTCCCTTACATCCCGAATAGTAGAATAACACCATGAGGGTCTCCTTTGTTGTGTGACTCAAAACTCTTGTGGTAAAAGCAACCACATTTAGAGTTGAAGTCAACCTAGGTCTATCCATTTGATATACCGGTTGTGTAGGAGAAATATTAGCCATAGGCTGACACATTGATGATTGTGATGGAGTACAAGAATGATTATAGCCTTCAACTTTCAAAGGAACCATAGCATTGGTTCCAGGCTGATTTCTGGCAACCTACTAGTTAGGGTGACAATCAATGAAAGGTTATGTTTCTTCTACATCAACATCTCAAATAGCTATGACTTTATTAGTGGAAGAACCAATGAATCTAAATGTCTTAGAATTTTTGCTATTCCTAGCAAAGAAGTATCTAATGCTCGTGGAATCTAGTTTACTCCTTTTGCTGTAATGTCCCCTTTTTAGGGTTTCCTTATTTGGCAGTGGTGCTATCTTTCAGAATCTGTGTCTGCATATTCAAAGGAGTATATTGATATTACTAGTGAACTTTTCTGGGTTTTTTCCAATGGTGAGCTATTTTTAGTAATTTACCATCTTTAGTAACTTACTATTTTTAGTAAGTTCCAGTTGAGCTTCATTTGGGCCAGTTTGGTGATCTGGCTCACTTACTATTTTTAGTAATTAGCCTTGACTCCTTTTATCTAGTAGCTCAGTGCAAAGTTTCCATTTTTGTCAGAGGTGAGTTCTCTCAGTGGCCGGAGTTATTATTTGTTTATTTGTCACTTAAGTTAATAAAGTTGTTATTTTAACTAAGTGAGAATGAGCGTGGGTTATAAAAGATCCCCTTGGCCTAGTAGAGTAAAGTTGTTTTAAAAGAGGGGACAATGTATCTCATGTTGACGCTTAGTCGGATATTTTACTTGTTATCGTCATGAAGTCGGCCTTGGCCGTAGTCGGCCAATTCGTCAAATAAAACAATAGTTAGTAAAGAATAATAATGTCATGTAATGTCATGTAAATTTTCGGGAAAACATGTTCGATTACTGTTAATGCCATATGAAACGTCGTGTCGGTTGGTTGTCTAACCACCGCCGAGCGTTATATGTAGTCGGGTGGGTGTAGTCGGGAGATAATAATGAATGAGTTTTGTTGCCGATGGTTATACTGTAAGCATTGTGATACTCTTGGTACATGATATTCCTGAGAATGAATAAAGCTTTGGCATTTTACTATGATATCTTTCCGTTTACTGTTTTATCCTATGTTCTGCATATTACAAGTTTTCCAGTAGTACGTCAGATTAGAATCCCATTCCGTAGGCAAACATTTGGCGCCGTTGCCTGAACGGACTAGGGCATCATCCACCATGGCAGCGTAATGGGTCAACCAGCGGAAGAACCTATAAATGCTAAAGAGGAACGAGAAGACTCATTGACAGAAGATTTGGTAAATTTGTGGAAAATCTCGCTCCGTGACCACGTACGTAGGGAATCCCACATTCGGGAGATCCCTGAGGAAGTCATCTGGGATCGGTTGGAAGTGAACGACGAGGTGAACCACCTCCTGAACCGCATGCCCAGGTTGCTGGCCCGCCATTTCATTATTCTGCAAGACTTGCGAGAGGAAGAAGCCCGCGAGCGCCGAAGGCAGCAAATTGTGCAACGCTGTGAAGACCGAAACAAACGTGAAGAGGAAGAACGCGATACTAGCCGGCGTCGTACTTCCGGCAATCAGCAATGATCGCTTGAACAACTAAATGCCCGTACGGCCTAACAAAGACAAGAATAGAGTACCTGACGGGCACGGGACTTCGGAAGAACAAGTTCGGCGATCACTCAGGCTACAAGAGCAGGAAAGTCGGCGAAGACGACTAAGGCAAGTCGGTAAGGAATTAGATGAGGACTTAATTGAAATCAATCAGAGCATAAAAAGAACATATGAAAATTTGCAAAGAATAGACACATCTATTGAACGAGCACACTACAGTTTGATAGACGGAAGGGACGAAGACCCTTTCAGCACTCCACATACAGGAAAATATAATCTCTATGAAAAGGAAGATGAATTGAATAATAGCATCAGACGATTTCGAGAGTTGTCACTCTCGGACGACGACACAGAGTTAAGGAGGGGAAGGCCAGAGCTTAAGACCCCAGGGCAGAGAGAGCATCGGCGGGATCCTGAGGAGACCCACGGTGTTGCGAACGCTGACGGAGGACGTGGCAGTGACTCGTACGTGGCCGAGAGTGCTGGTGACGCACAGGGACGTAGCGAGGAATCCACTAGTCTAATCGGGTCCAAAACACAAGGAGGTCAACAAGGAGGTCAACCGGTAAAGATGGCTCAACCGGATCGGCAACAGTTGCCGAAATTCATGGGGAATGGCTCTGAGGATCCCGTACGGCATTGCAAGACATGCGAGACTATCTGGATAGCCAGCGGGCAGGATGACCCCGACCAGTGGTTGAAGGCATTTCCAGCAACACTCAGGGACAGTGCCATTGACTGGTACTCGGAACTGGATCAAGCGCAGAGAGCCACATGGAGGGTCCTGAAGCAAAACTTTGAAGCGGAGTTCAAACTTCTGCGGGACGATAGTGAGATCGTCACAGAAATCTATCATACCAAACAAGGGAAGCATGAAAACGTACGGACCTACAACAGGAGGTTGAAAGACTTGATCGGGAAGCTGGAGGCACAGCCAGCCGATGGTTTAAAGAAAAGATGGTTCATTGAGGGACTGATTCCCTCACTTCGGCGAAAGATGAAAGTAGTACCGCCGTCCTCGTACACCGAAGCATACAATCGGGCGATGGATATTGAAAGTGAAAATAGGACTTCCTCGAAGGGAAAGAGGAGGGATGACGACGAGAGTGCCGAGGACAGTGACGAATCGGCAACCGTACAAGCCCTTCGGCGGGATATGATGCGGATAATGAAAGATCTGAAGGCCGACAGGGAAGGATCCAAAGAGGCCAATGAATTATGGTGTACGGACTGTAAAACGGAAGGTCACACAAAGGCAAGTTGCCCAAAGAAGTTATTCTGTGACATCTGCCAGGTAATGGGACACTCCGTCAAGGAGTGCCCATACAATTTAAAAACTAAAAGTTCGCAAGTATTCTTCACTCAAGGCGAACAGTCAACACCTCCAACCACGCCACCGAAGCCACAGAACAACAATGCATCCCCTGGAGGCTACCGCAACAATTGGCGAAATACGCCCAGAGGTAAAATTCAGTACGACAGCAAAGGACGACCGATGATCCAATGCAGGAACTGTAATGAATGGGGTCACTTTGCGAGGGATTGTCAGAGCGGCCAAGGCAACGGGGGAAAACTGTGCAAGTGGTGTGGACCGGGTGATCATGAAGACACCGATTGTCCGAAGCAAAAATGAAGTATCAATATGCTGGAGGTAGCCGACGAGGAGGTCTTGGCGATTACGAGAGCACAGTCAAAACAAGCAAATTATCCAGATCCCCGTACGGAGAAAGAAAGATTTCGGGAAGCCAAGACAAAAGTGGCCGAGGCAATGGAGAATGAAGGCAAGAACTATAAAGCTACCAGTACGTTGCTACAGTCGGAGTCGGAGAAGAATATCGTACGGCAGGTGCTTCACACAACCGTACCCATTAAGGTAATTGATCTTTTGCAAACAATGCCTTCTCTCAAAGTAGCACTTACCAATGCTATTGGAGAAAATCTTCCGAAGAGTTCACCAGAACGTACGCCAGAAGTGGTAGCCGAGACTTCGGATCCAATGCTCCTAGCAGTACGCATCGGGAGGAAACCAGCCGTCGTCGAGATGGAAATCTTGGGCATGAGATTATCTAATACTATTGTCGATGGTGGTTCAGGAGTAAACGTACTGCCAGAAGAGACTTGGAAGTGTCTGGGTAAGCCGACTCTTTGGCCCCCGACATTCCACCTCGTGGGAGCAGATCAACATGGCATCAGACCGTTGGGTATACTAATGGAGCAGAAGGTCTCGATCGGCACGCAACTGTTTCTGTTAAATTTTGTAGTCATCCCAATGGAGAAAAAAGCGTACGATGCACTCTTGGGACGGGGATGGCTGACTGCTGCCAAGGCAACCCACAACTGGAAGCGGAATACACTCTCAATAGAAAATCGGGGGAGAAAATACACCATTGATCTGAAGAATTAGGCCGTCAGTGAGGATCTGGCATCTTCGGCATCGGAATCCGGAGGTGACTCAGATGATGATGAGAGAAAGACAATGGAACCAGATGAAGAAGGGGTATTGGAGATCGGCAGTTGCTCGGAAGATGAGACCAGTTCATTGAGCGGACTGTTTCACTGGCAGATGGAGGATTATGAAGTCGTCCACCCGGATTGCCACATGCTGCAGGTCAAGGAGGGGGAAGTAGAAAAGGATAATGGCTCGACCTGTGAAACATTCCCACCTGAGTACGGAGAATATAAAGAAGGTATGGCAGAATTGGATGTGACGCCAATCCACAAGTTTGAACAGGTACGAGATGAAAAAATTGTGTTGGAATTAAAAAATGAAAAGTATGAAAAAATTAAAAAATTAGAAAAAAAGAAAAGAGATGAAGAGATAGAAAAAAGAGATGAAAGGGAAAATGGAAAAGAAGAGAGAAGGGAGGAGAGAGAAAAAGAACGGAAGTTGGAAAAAATAAAAATAAATAGAAAAGAAGCTATGAAAATAAAAGAAAATAACGGAGTAAGTGAAGAAAAACAAGGCGTATGGGAAGAAAAAGAAAAAGAAGAGAAAATTAAAAGAAACGAAAGAGAAGTCAGAAAAGAAAGCAAACGAAGGGAGAATAAATTAAATAATAAATTAAATAAGTCGGCCATCTGGAGAAATATTAAATTAAGTAAAGTAAGGAAGATTAAAATAAATACCTGGAGCATTAAAACCGTACGGCCAAAAGGGAAATTAACTGAGGAGAGTAAAAGGCGAAAGATTAAAGGAAAGAAGATTAAAATATGTCAAAACCCGAAGAGGAAGCAAGGCGTACGGCCAAGGGTGAAGGCAAGTAAGGAAAGAAATAAAATAAATATAAAACCTAAAACCGTACGGCCAATTGAAGAAGCGACAGGTCGGAGACAAGATCACAGAGGAAAAGAAGGGAGGAAGAACTTGCACGAATTTATCAGTTACAGAGGCGCACAGGGCACAGAGAAGGAAGTCGTACGGCATCAGGGGTTATACACTCAGTACAAATCGCCAGACAAGGAAGTCGTACGGCCTCAGAGATTCTATACTCAGCACAATTCGCCAGGGAAGGAAGTCGTACGGCATCTAAAAGACTTCAAGGCCGTACGGGGTTCCATTTTTCAAATAGCACGCCAAGGGTCGAAGCCTGTGGAGAACGTACGGCACTCAGAGCTTGACATCGTACGGCATCCAAGGAACTCTCAAACCGTACGGTATTTTCACATTTCCCAGTTTTCATTCTATTTGCCAGTAGAAATCGTACGGCCTCTGCAAGTTGGAAATTTCGCCAGGATTTACATTGTACGGCCTTTGCAACTGGGAAATTTTGTGAAGTCCTGCATCGTACGGCTATTCCAGATTGAAATTGGTGCCAGAGTTGAAATCGTACGGCAGCTTGGGACTTGCCTCAGGAGAATCCGTACGGCCTCAGCACAAGTCCCAGTCGTACGGCATTATTGCCTCAGGAGATTTCGTACGGCTTCGACCGGCAGAGAACTGCACGCACATCGCAAGATTTCGTGGGAACTGCACTCCACCACAGCATTTCCGTGACCGCGGTGATTTCGCAGTATCTTCAAACTGTGACGCCGTGGTTCCAATAGCCAGACGCGGCCATTCATCCGAAACCGTGACGGCCTTTGGCAGATCATTCGCGCGCTCGCTGGGCTTTCCATCGGCACCGCAATTTTTCGGTACCGCGCACCGCGCTCTCACCGGTTGTTCGACATGGCATAGCTTCAACGGGCAGTCATGTTTTGGCACTTAGCTCCACCGGGTAAGCTCGCGCTTTTCATAGCTTCGGGTAAGCCTGAGAGTTATAAAATCGGCCGGAATCGCCGAACTGACAGAAAGATGGACAAGGGTAAGAAGGCGATGCAGCACCAGCCAAAGGTAGCCTCGGCTGGGAAAAGAAAAAAGATGGATGTCGATAACGAAACGATGGCATGGGAGAACCTGACCGGCAATGAGTGCAAGCAATGGTGGCGAAGCACTCCCGACGACCACTCTCTGAAGGTTGCGCTTCGACACGCTCGGGTGGACAAGGCGGTGCTCGTGCCCTTTTTCAATTCTCGGGAGTTCGAGCCTTGGCTGAAGGCGATGGTGGAGAACTATTGCAGGCATACGCACAAGTCAGTCATTGATTACAGAGGTTGCCGAGTGACCGTTTCATTTTGGCCTCAGGACTTTGAGCGGGTGTTCGGCGTCCCAGCTTCGGGAATAGGGGTTAACAAACCCAAGAGAATGACACAGGAACACAAAGAACTGCTGGTCAAGCAAGTGTGCCGAAGCGACTTGTCAGCCGAAGAACAGCATATCATATGGAATACTGGCAATCGAGGCCTCCGGAAGAACCACCTAGCAACGGCAGAATGGAAATGTTTGCTTGACCTAATGAAATGTCGACTCACAGGGGCGAGCCGAGCGTCGGACATTGCCTTATGGCAGGTGGATTTCATGGTCGGACTTCGCGTCGGCCGAGTATACAACTGGGCGAGGCTACTCACAGAGCGGATAAGGGATTTCCTAGCGCAGAGGCATAAGGCCTCTATATGACTCTCAAAGACGCCATAGTTTCCTTTTTGATGTCGTGGCACACACAAAGTTCTCGTGGCAATTGGGCCTACGGCGGCCACCACCTCATTCGAACCTGATGGCCTACCGCATTTCACCGGGTCGAATTCGGCGAAGCAAGCAAAGCGAGGCAATGCCGGGGAAAAAGAGGAAATGGAAGGAGGCGTCGGTGGAGGAGGAAACATCAGAGGAGGCCTCGGAGGAGAGCGATGCATCTGACAGAGAGGAGCCTATTGACTTATCTTCCTCGCCATCGGAGTCTAGTCCACCGGCCGATGAGGTGTCTGTTGCCATCGGGGGTCAGGAGGCAGGCGAGATTGATATACCAGTATTGCAGCCGGCAGGATTTACTCTTCCGGCACCGCCAGCCAGCCAGAGTATACACTCAGTCACGTTTACCCTCCCTGCTGCGCCAGTTGGAGCCGGGCGGATGTTGAGGGTAGCCGCTTCACTACCGGGAGCATCTCCAGGGTGGGCACCTCTCGCCACCACATCACAGGGGGCACTCACTGTATCGGCGGCAGGTTCCACTGCCTCGGTTGAGATACTGCCAGCGGTTTGTTCTCTTACACCACCGTCAGCATCGGCAGCGACAGGAGTGGCAACCTCGGCAGCAGGAGCTGGGGGAATGACTGAGGCCACTGAGGAGACGACTCCAGCCCCAGGAGCACCCGGGGTAGCACAAATCGATAGTTGGCTGGGATCGGTGGGCCTCACTTTGGACGTGGCCGAGCAGCCAGACCAGCAGGAGAAGAGTCCCTCGGAGGGACAAGGGGACGAGGAGGGGCCGATCATTCACACCCAGCAGAGTGAGACGGCCAGGATCGGCGAAGACACACTTGCACACCCGGAGGCGAGCATAGCAGAGGCACCAGAGACAGCCATTCAGGAGCCTCAGCCGGTAGTCGGGGAACCGCCCCAAGAGGAGACAGAACATTGTATACCTTCTGATGATGAGGAGAACGAGGGTGCTTCCACAGAGGGCTTTGTCGTGGAAATGTCACAGCCGGACCCGTCGGACCCAGTAGGCACGGTACAACGATATGTGGAGGAGCTCGAGCACATGAGCAGATTGATGATCCGCGTGGGACAGGTTTCCAGGGACCTGAGGATTGGCCGATCGCCTCTGGTAGGCCAGGAGGTTCACCGCATTCGGGGATTTGTGCAGATGGGGTGTGAGGCGGAGTTTGCACGGATATTTGGCGAGGGGTGGCCAGCAGGAGAGACTCCTGCTATGATGAGAGCCTGGCGGGGTCGGCCACCGAGGCTAGTAGGACGGGATGCAGGCGTCCTGGAGAGTTTATACTACATCGAGCTTGCCTTCCGAGATGTTTTTCTTCTGATGAAGCGCCAAAGGTTTTCCACCGAGGTAGCAGTATCTCGCCGAGTGGATGCCTATAGACTCCTTCAGCGGGTCAAGGATGAGTCTACTGCGACCATCAAGAGCATTCAGGATAACTTGACTGAACAATCTCAGCTGGCCAGTGACAGGGGAGCCCGATTGGACATCTTGGAGCCTCGGGTGGCAGCCTTGGAGGAGGAGGCACAGCAGAAAGAGGCAGCATGGCAGCAGCGAATGAAAGCATTGGAGGACCAGTTGGCTGCAAAAGAAGTAGAATTGGCGGCCAAGAATGCAGAAGCAGAGCAGGCAAAGAGCCAACTGATGGAGGCAGCCCAGATGGTAAGCAAGGCGGGAGAGGGGAGATCTCCGGCGCATCGGTACCAAGACACGCATCGAGGAGCCGGAAGGCCGGAGAGCAAGATTCTTCCACCATCTCGACGTTATCTCGGTGGCATCCGTGGACGCACTCTTCCCCTACTTTCGCATCTATTTTGTATCTTATCAGATAGTATGTCGCCCGAAGATCTACTTCCTTTTGGGGGATGTTAGCTCCGAGATTTTACTTTGTCGGTCAGTTGTCGGCCGTAGTCGGCCTCGGTCGTAGTCGGCCAATTGTCAAATAAAACAATAGTTAGTAAAGAATAATAATGTCATGTAATGTCATGTACTTTCGGGCAAATATGTTTAGATTAATGTTAATGTAATGTTGTTATGAAACGTCGTGTCGGTTGGTTGTCTAACCACCGCCGAGCGTTATATGTAGTCGGGTGGATGTAGTCGGGAGATAATAATGAATGAGTTTTGTTGCCGATGGTTATACTGTAAGCATTGTGATACTCTTTGTACATGATATTCCTGAGAATGAATAAAGCTTTTGGCATTTTACTATGATATCTTTCCGTTTACTGTTTTATCCTATGTTCTGCATATTACAAGTTTGCCAGTAGTACGTCAGATTAGAATCCCATTCAGGCAAACGGACACCTAGAAAGAAAGCTAATTTCATATTTTTAAGGCTTAGTATTTGCCTCCAAAAGTGGATGCCTCTTTGGAGAGCATTTCATGTTTATTTAAAAAAAAAGTTAAAGTGATATTTGGAGAGCAAGGTTGGGTGTGAGTTTTTGGAGGGAAAAGGTTTTTTTAAAATAAAGTTGCCTTAATTCTTCCCTCTTATTCTATTTAATCCCTTTTGATCTCTCATTTGCATATGGTAGACTTTGACGACATAAGAAGACTCTTCTGGATTGTTTCCAGAATTCGTATACTGTTGGTTGAGGATGAAAACCCTCATCTCTAATTGCTGGTTTTGGTGGTGAGAGATCCACCCTAGCTGGTTTGGTGTTTTCACACAGGAAACACATTGATTTTCACAGAGTTTTGGGATTTCAGGGTTTCAAAAGAATAAGATTTTTGAGATAAACTGATAACAGATATATTTGAGTTTTCAGTGATTTTGGGTGTGTTAGAACGTGGTTTGTAAACTCTACTTTATGCCTGTCCGAACCATTTGCCAAGACAGGCTGTACCTCTCATATTGAATGCACAGGTCAGAGGAAGGATTCTGAGATTTTGGGTACTCCCCCATCTGTTTTCTGATTGCCGGGCGCCTCCTTTACATGTGTTTCCTCAATACTAACAGCTGGCATTAATTTATTCAAGCTAGTCCCCCTCTCAGCAGGCTGTACAAGTGTGAGTGAAGTTTTGAAGTCATATCAGGGTTTGTGGTGTGTTTTGGAGGTTGCAAATTATTCGCTGTTGTGGCGCCTTGATTTGTTGGAGTGTTAGTATATGTTTGAAGGCAGTTTGACACTCAAAAAAATATATATGAATTTTAAATGCTAAATTGCCCCTGTTTGAGCAGTACCCCTGTAGGCTGTGCTGAGGATCTGTACTATTTTAGGACCTGGTTTTTGACTGTTACTGGCTGAATGTGGAAAGATTTACAGGTCTGAGTGGTTTAGCAGTGAGTATTGGTGTTTCTAGTGGCTGGGGTTACCCATTGCGGCAGTTGGGAGGCATCATAATAAAGGATTAGTGAAGTTATCAGAGCTTGCTGAAAGTATCTGTACCTTTCCTCATGCTACAGCTGATTGTAATAACTGATATAGGCTCTGTCCATGTGCTGTGATTATCAAAGGAAGCCAGGGGAGTCTTTATTTGCTGCTGGATAGCTTCTTGTTGATATTGGAATGGTCACCTAGGACTGCTGTTGGTATTTACCACCACTAATCTACTACAGCAGGTCTGTTATAGTGCAAAGGTACATTCATTTTCAAGGTATTTATACTCTCTCTGGTAATTGATTTAGTGGATGATCCGTAGTGTCTCCTTAAATGAGTCTTGTAGCTCTACTTTCAGTTGTAGTTATGACTTAAATGAATGTAATCGCCATTATAAAATACAACAGCAGAAGCCTTTGAAATTGCAAAGCTTTCAGTGTTTATATATGTTAAGTCTGCATGAATATGTGCTTATTGCTTGAGTTATTGTTGTGGCATCTGCTTCTGTAAGAATCCCAAACAAAAAAAAAAATCAGGGGTGTTCATTACATTTGCTCCCAAGAACCAAAATATATGTAGCTGAACCAAAAACACAAAAAAATGTTACCTTGAGTTTGAGCTCGAACCAAGATTTTTCTTGTGTGACATCATCAAGGCTTTTCATGAACTTCTCTTGAGGAGATATACTGTTGTGTTCATTGCTTTACCTCAATATTTGTACAGCATGCCTCTTTTGTGCATCATGCATTGAGCCATTTTCATGATAGTTTTGTTTCTCCTTTCAAGAACTACATTCCACTAATGGGTTTATGGCACTGTCAACTATCTCTGAATGCATCCCTTCTTGTAGTGGTTTTGAAACTACTTGGAAGTGAAATTGCCCCCATTATTAGACTTTAAGGTCATGGTTCACCTATTCTTTTGATTTTCAACCAATGCATTCAACTCGAGAAAGGTTTCAAAGCAATTATATATATATATGTTTGTATGTATCTATGTATGTTTTTTAAAATTATATCCACATTTTCCTTGAGAAATCATCAACCAACAGTGAAAATGTCCTTGCATTGAGGGTTGTTGATGATTTGTGGGACAGATCACATACATTTGCGTGGATAAGATTTAGATCCTCCTTCGCACCCCATGCCTCTTTAGTAGGAATGACTTCCATTTTTGGTTATTAGCCAAACACCTCACAAATATATTTTGCTTGTCCTAGATAGATGGAGTAAATCAAACCATACTAGTTTTTCTTGGTTTGGCTGAAAATTGAAGATTGAGATTTCTGTATCTCTGATACCAACCATTGTCCTCTACGACTAAGGCATGCAAACTAACTACGATAGGATCACCTAGCCTGTACAAGCTATCTTGTCCAATGTGTAGGGCAATCATTCTTTCTTGCTTCAAATTAGTCACAATACACTTCTTTACTAAAAAATTCACAACAATGTTAGGATCTTCTATTAGTTGATTGATAGACAATAATTTTTTTTCATATTTGGAACAACCCTAACATCCCTTCCTATGAGTTTAATTGCATTACCAAGAACCATAGTTTAAAAACTCAAGAGTCAACAATTACTTAGCTGAGCCAAATTTTTTAAAAGCTCAGGACTTGACAAAAACTTGGGGAAAAACTTAGCAATAACTTGACAAATTTATTGTGTAAAAAATACATTAATTTTTAAAAGTATGTTTTAAAAACATGGATATTATTGAATTTATGGATCATATTATAGATTTCCTTCATAAATAAATTATAGTTAGAGTTCATTACACTCCATAGACCAAAAAACCAGTTCAAAGTTTCAATACCTATAAACTTAAAGTCTTACTATTGACAAAAATTGTAGATTATAAATTTATTTTACAACTAAACCTTAAAAAAGTTTGTTGCTGCTATGTGGGTGTCATGGAAGTGGATGATATCAATAGGAGCCTTAGGTACAAGACTAAGTTGTGTATGCGGCGAACTGATCTTTGATAGCTCACCAAACTGGCCTTTTGAATCCTTACATGTTGCTACATTTGCTTCCCATTCGGCTGCATCCCTCTCCAAATTAGTGATCTCATCAGTAGTAAACAATGGATCTACATCCTCAGCGACCGAATTCACTATGGATCAATGCCATTGAGGTCAAGTGCATGATGTGTCTTTTTTAATTGCAGCCAAAGGTTGCACCACACAAAGATAAGGTTATTCAAGTACTTTTGAATTAACTTGGGCTTTTTTGTGTGAATGGCCTCAAAAGAACTCTAATTGTGCTCACAACCTGAAATGTAGAAAAAGGGACGAGGGCTCTAGGGTTTTACTCTAGGGCTTTAGTCACCTTTTCTTGGATTTCATTTAGAATTGAGGTAGCGGGGGTTTGATGGATTTGGACAAGGTATAGGACTGACTTACAACCTGAAAGGTGAGTCAACCTGCCCTTGACCAAATCTGAAATGGACCTAAGGATGAAAGGCAATGATTCAACTAGTCTAATGATGCAAATGCAACAAACAAAAAGTTACAAACAAATTCAAACTGCAGAAATGGACAGAGCAGGACACTATGCACTTGTGATATAAATTTGGAGCTGATTTCTGAGGACTTAGTTGCCCTAGGCGCCTATGTCCTAGTAGGATGTAATGTCCCCTTTATTAACCCTAGAAAAACAAAAAACATCAAATTAAGACATATAATGTATTTTACACACACACACACACACATATATATATATATAGTATTCAAAGCAATTTACCTAATATATATATATATATAGATAGATAGATAGATAGTATTCAAAGCAATTTACCTAAATAAAATGATGTGTCAGTAAAATACATTATATGTCTTAATTTGATGTTTTTTGTTTTTCTAGGGTTATTAAACTAGGGGACATTATATAGGATTCAAAGCAATTTACCTAAATAAAATGATGTGTCAGTAAAATGCATTATATGTCTTAATTTGATGTTTTTTGTTTTTCTAGGGTTATTAAACTAGGGGACATTACAAGTGGTATTAGAGCATGTTCCTGCCATCCTGTGTATACTACGTGTGCCTTACATGTATTCCAATGTGTACTTGAGATAATATGTATTCAAGTGTATTCAAAAGTTTACTTTGTGACTTGGATGTATGCTTTATAACATATGTTCGTGTGAATACTTGTGTATTATGAGTATTCGAGTGTTTGCTTCATGCTCATGTATATACTCGAAAACCTTGGGATGGTGGATGGATCCACGGTGTAGTATGGGATACATCGAGTCCCCCTTCCCAATTGTCCGATGATATACTTCATTCGATTGTATTCGAGTGTATACTCTATGAATTGTATTTGTATTTGAGTGTATACTCTATGTCTTGTGATTGTATTTGAGTATATACTCTATGACCTTGTATTTATATTTGAGTGCATACTCTGACTTATATTTGAATTCGAGATGTATTTGTATTCGAGTGTATACTCTATGACTTGTAGATGTATTGGAGAGTATACTCTATGACTTTGTATTTGTACACTTTGTAACTTTGTATTCAAGTGTATACCCTGTATTCAAGTGTATTCAAATGTATACTTTGTGGCTCATGTGTGTTCCAGTGTATATTTTGTGGCTTATGTGTATTCCAGTGTATTCAAGTGTATACTTTGTGACTTACATGTATTCAAGTGTATGCTTTGCAAAATACATGCTTTGTGACTGGTGTGTATACATGTATTCATGTGACTTACATATTTAAGTGTATACTTTACATGTATCCATATAAATGCTTTGTGATTTCATGTACTCGTGTGTATACTTCATGTATTATTCGCATAAATGCTTCATGCTTCTTGTGTATGCTCTATGTATTACATGTTTTCATGCCTCATATTTATACTTTATGTATGACATGTATCTATGTGTTACTTCATGTATTGTCAACAAGATGTGTTCTTATAATTGCTTTATGCTTAAAAACTCTGAGAATGTTAAAAATGTTCCCTGTCAAGTTTCTTTCTTGTTTGAGCTACTTGTTGGCTTGCTTGAGCTAGTTGCTTGCACGCTTGATTTGGCTGCCTACTTGCTTGAGCTGGTTACTTGTGTGCTTGAGTTGGCTGCCTACTTGCTTGAGCTAGTTTCTTGCATGCTTGAGCTACTTGTTTGCCTACTTGAACTACTTGCCTATATGCTTGAGCTAGTTGCATGCTTGATTGAACTACTTGTTTGCCTACTCGAGCTACTTATTGCTTGATTGAGCTACTTGCCTACTTGGTTTTCTTCTTTAATTTCTGATTTAGGTGGAGCTCATCATTGTGTTTACTTTATGCTTAAAACCATGAAAATATTAAGGTTGTTTTCCACAGTGCTTATGGGGTTGGGAGGCACTAACAAATCAACTTATCTAAAAACTAAAGTATTATCCAAATGCAATAATAAAGAGTTGTGACTATTTGTGATTCCCTCAAATTTGTGATACAAAAGGAGAGCTTTTCAATGAGAGAATCCAAGAATAGAGAGGTGTGAAATGACGTGACTCCTAATGTGAAAAGATGTTTGGAATTGTGATTGCTTGAGGACAAGCAATCTTGGGCGGGGAGGATTGTCATGTCCGCCGAAATTGTAACACTAAATATGAAATATTAAAATATGAATAACAAAATCCAATAAATATCAAAATATAAATATAAGTAATTGCAATCTAAATATTATTATTA
>VDFB02365468.1:0-67051 GCA_007258455.2 Sequoia sempervirens
CCTCATTGCTTGTTCAAGTTGGGATATTCTTTCCCTCAATAGATTATTGTCTTCCTCCTGCTCTTCAACCATCTTGGCCAGTTCTGCATTTTTCACCATGATGGAAGAATCACTAGACTCAACCTCAAACATACAAGATTCTTTCCCACCTTGACCCTTGTTTCATACCTTAACTGAGAGGGTAGGGGAAGTTAAGAGACTTCATAAATCTGTATGCTCTGTGTCCTCTCTTGTTTCTCCTTGCTCTCAAGAACTTCTAGGTGACTCCTTCACCATAACCTATAGGTCCTATCACAGGTATAGGCACCCCTAGTATTTACTGGCCAACCCCTCTATCAATGTTACTCCATACTACCAAGCCATTCTTGGTGCCTTGCCACTTCCACTCCTTGACCCTTAATCTTCCCTAAAGGCCAATTTCTCTTAACACTTAACTTGATTCTTGCAGGGGTGTGTAGACGTTGTAATAGCTTCAAGATGGTCAAACTAGGGTTTTTGTTCCACCACAAGACTCCAACTAACCATCGCTTTCACAAAATCCCCTCCTAGGGTTTGAAAAGGCTACAAGCCTAGAGCCCCAATTAGGCCTCTGAACAGAGATAAAGGCAATTTTCTTCTAAACCCACCAAAGGACCTAGGTTCTTTGTTTAGAGTTTGTATTTCTCATGCCTACACCTCAAGGATTTTTAGGGTTTTAAGCCTGCACAGCCTGTGCACTGTCCACACACAAAAATGGCCAAAACCCTAGGGTTTTTAAGCTTTTCAATGCTGTTTTCAGACTGTTAAAAAGTTCTCACTCCAAATGAATTGGCAGAGCCTCCCCCTGATCACCATGCATTGCCAAGACCTCCAACAAAATTCTCCAAAAAGAATTTCTCCAAGATCTCAACTCCCCTGCAAGATATGAGTCTTTTTCTCACTGTCTTCCCTAGCCGGACCCTGCCTGGCTCGCCTAGGGCATGATTTTGCTAGCATCTCCTAAACTCCCACAAGCCCTACAAACTATCATATTTACACTAAGGGAGCCTAGACACTATTCCCAAAAGGGCCGTACAATTTGTACGGTGGGAAAGTGCTCTAGGACTCCATTTTCTCAAAACTGCCTGATACAGGCCAGAAAAAGACAGGAAACAGACTATTTACAAATACAAGATGAAAATGATTTACAAAGACAAAAAGATTGCCACACGAAGCTTGCACATTGTTCACACTACATTCTACAAACAAAGTAACAGCAAATTTACTCCATTAAAGCTCAATATGAATGCAAAACTCAGAAAACTGTCTTTTAGAACGCTGTTTCCCTCAACTTCTCAAAATGTCACTTCAACAACAATGCCTCCAACCCTATTTCATGGTCGAGCCATGTCTTAAATAGGCCCCCAACAACTAAGTTCTTCTTGTCGAACCCATAGATGACCTAATGATGCAATTTATAAAACCCATTGTGTTTTCTAACCTTTGACAAGGTTGGCAACCTAGACAAGTTAGAGCTTCAAAACCCATCCATGCTTTCCACCTCCCAATCCATTGATCACAACAGATCAAGTTTTATTCCTAATCCACCAAATGCTAACAAAATGGTCAACATGACCTAAAGATAACACAACCAAAATAGAACTTCATACAAAACTTCTAGAAAACCTAATAGTTTCCAGGTGCTCCTGCACCACTACTCCAACCACCTTCTTGTCTTACCCTTGCCTATATATACAAGGGTCTCTATATACATTTTATATTATATTATATCATTATTGGAAATATAGCATTCTTTTGTATTTTTCTATTTTGGAAGGTTATTTGGTGTTGTAGAGGCTTCTTGCTCCCATGAAAATTATTTTGGCATCTTGAATAGTTTGAACTACTTTATGGATATATTTTTTAAAATTGTAAGCATGTATGTCGATAAAATATTGTTATTGCAATATGGAGTTTGTTTCATTTGTGTGCAATGGCAAGGAAATCCAACTAATACCACGTGTATAGACCAGTAGACATAAACATAGTTGATTAGTTGCATAAGTATGTAAGGCTTCTAGGAAAATCAGAAAATTGGCAAGATGTACAACAATTCAATGGGTGTTACATGCATGTATATTTTATTTTCATGGCAATATTGACCCTATAGTATGTAACTTGGTTCACTTCTTGTATGATGAGAAGAAAAGGGAACTAATATTCCTTGTACAAAAAAGTAAGTGGGGTACTACATTTATCAAAGATGGGCATAGGGATAACTTAGAGCATTATAGTGATGGTATTTATTATTATATTTTACACAAAATATTTTTCAGAAATATAATATATGTGAAGTTCCATGAGGAGTACTCATTTATCAAATAAGTTTCAAGCATTCTAATGATGAATGAACTTCATTACAGAATGATGCATTGGGAAGGAGAACTATTGTTAACAAGTTGTATATAGAATTATAATATCTTTTACAACAATGCAATATGTCCTTCATTCTATGGTTACAATCTCAAGGAGAATCATTCATGATAGCAGGGTTATATTGTAGCATGAAGAGACTAATGTTGTCACATTATTTCTAGTTCATAGCAATCATTATAGTATGTGTTATGCATCACAAAGGGTTGAAGAATCTATGTAAAGCATGAGTTTTTTGAAGTTAGTGGCCACCATAAAATTCATCATGGGAAGGACACAAAGACATCAAAAAATTCTTGAATATCTAGTTTTCAAGCATGATAAGAGCATCACTACCTTTTGACTCATAGCACTAATGATATTGATCATCATTTTGAAGATGTGAAGGGATTTTTTTCTATTCAAAAACAAGAGACCTATACATGTACGGGACTATTACCTTCTATCTTGAGGCACTTGAGTGCAAAGCATCACTTTAGATATAATTAATAAGGGGAATGTGATGAAGGTTTTGTTTGAGTTATTTGGGCATAGAAGTTTTAGAGATGGAGGGATATATTCTTGTATATTTCAAAATAGCCAACAAAAAATATTTGAGAAGGGAGGTGCATGACTTGGATGAAATCTAGAAGGAAAGCTTACCATCATATGAAGTCACTTTAGTAGATTCCAAGCTCTGAAATTACCCTAGATTGTAATAGTGTGAAATTGTCATTTAATTTGATCAAGTGATGATTTTGAAATTGCAAGGTTCTAACATGGAGCAGTTTCACAGCCACCCTAGTGATTTGATAAAAGACATAATAAAAAATGAAACCCCCAATTGTTAAAAAGGGGTGGTTTGGTTCCAACACAAGAAACAAGAAAGTGAAGGCTTTCCAATTGATCTTATCTCTTTGAATTCCATGCTAGAGGACTCTTAACCATAGTTGAAAAATCATTGGTTACTTGCAAAAATTGCATGTCAATTTGACTTACATGTAACTCACAAAAACTTGTCAAAATATTGCTAACATTTTTACAATATAATTTTGCACAAAAAAATGTTTATTTTGGATTGTTTTCAAGTTTTTTGAAGTAGCAAGGGAGGTAAAATTTTCAATTGCATTATGTCACAAAACAATGATTTCAAAGCTCAAATATTTATTTTATGCATGTGGATATATGCATGTTTGTAATAAGCTTCATTGTCCTTGAAACCTTAATCTACAAGTCTATTTTTAATTTATGATTATCTATAGCTCAAGGGTTGGGATTATCAACAACTTTTCAAACTTCAAAGCTATGTAACTAAAGTTTATATCACATTTAAAAAAAAAATCCCTTTTTGTCCCTTCATTTTTAAATATTTTGTGTTGAGATGTTATGGTTTAAGAACAAGTCAAAACTTTTTTTTGTCTAGGTTGCTAGGGTTTTGTTTGGTTTTTTTGTTTCCCTTTTCCTATTTTCATTTTTAAAAGCAAATGACATCCACAAGTAGAAAAATTTGTGGCAAGCCTAGGGACCTTACTTTGAAACTTGGTACAACAAGTCCATGAGCTAGGAATGGTTGTCTATAACTATTACCAAATATATATGATAGGAGACAAAGCATCTTGAGTATCACCTTCAATGGATCCCTTCTTGAGATGTTGTGACATGTACACAAGCAACTTGGGAGGTTGAAAATGAGATGAAATCTCTCCTTGCAGCATATGATCAAAAGAAAGCAAAGAAAAAGAGAATATTAGAGACAATGACAGCCCTAAGTATAGTTGTAAAAAGAAAAATGGAGATATAGGGGGCTCCTCTTTGTGGCATAGATATGAGGATTAGGTAGTGGGGCAACCATAGTTCAAGTTTTTTGGTTCTTTGTAACATTCCTAGTGTTCAACCTTCATTGGAAGGTGTTCGGACTTAGTCTAACAATGTCAAATTTTGATTGAGTCACACCTCATTTGTATGTTTTGACTTTACTCGCCCATCGTTGATCATTGATCTCAGAATTCTTCAATTGGATCCCCTATGTTGTATATTTCCTAAGGATACGCAATTAATGAGTTTTTATCCAAAATACTTAATAAAATTATTTTGGGGTACTTGTGTGGTCAATGCATTGTAATAAGGCCCTTCCCTAGGTTATTTTGGGGCATTTCAAGTTTTCAGATTTTTCAGGGACATTAGAACCTATCCCTAGCTTCTTGGTTCCTTCGATTCCACAAATTCTTGCTAAAGTGAAAAGCATGTTTGAACTTGGCTTAATTGTTTCTAAGGGTCATATTATGAATTTACAATTGAAATTATCCATTATGGAGGTGGTTGTATGAGAAAAATCAAGTTATGTATGTGTATTTTATCTAAGAAAATTCACAAGTTTTGGGGGAATTTGGTACCTTTGGTCACCCAAACTTTTGGGGGTTTCCTATAGCTTTTTATCTCCTACCCTTAATTGTGACTTACGAGGAGGGTATGAAAGCCTAAACTATTATTGTTTTAAGGGTTGGTTATTCTTTATTTTCAGTCAATCACAATGTTGAGAGCATTCTAAGATTTCAAAGTCTTCACATTCATTTAACATGGGCATTTCATTTTGGAAGTCACAAAAAGGGTTGTTGATTGAGACATATATTTGTAATTAGGTGTATTATTGGCCAATTGTGGGCGTTTTGAGAGATTGTTAAGCTGGGAAGTGTGACAAGATTTCCTTTGCTTGAAATTTTCACTCACCCCATATTTTTTGGTGTCATTGTAACTTGAATTTGATAAGTGTTGCAGCACTTCCATACATTGCAAATTTTTATTCGTAAGAGTCTTCTTCTTGTTACATGAAAATATCTACAAATTTAGAAAATGATTGTTGAGTAGATTTCATTGTTGGATATCATGCCTATATTATTTTTCTTCTTGTTGTTTTGATTGTTGAATGTGTTTTTGTATCCTCCTATAAGGCATCAATCTTGAAAACTTTGACCCTCCATATGCTTAAAAAAATATATTTAATCAATAGTTGAGTAGATAGTTGTTATGTATTTCACGATCTATCATATACCCAAGAAAACATCTTAAGAAAACCTTGAAAGTATTTATCTTAAGAGGTCATTTTTACATATTCATATCAATTCAATAGAGGAGGTCATATCAATAAGCCATTTTTGGTCTCGTAACAAAGTTTGGGATCAAAACTTGCATTTGGGTACTACTACAATTTGTTTATCATGTATATTTTTGTTGTAATGAAAATATTAGTCAGGTTACCTCTAGAAATACCCTCTTGGGTCCAACTAAGAAAAGTTAAGGTGAGTTTACCTACTCTTAGCAATTGGCTTGTTAGCCCTCACTCTTTACTCATGACTTGATTTACCACCTTTAGGAACAAAAGATCTCCCTAGCCTTGAAGTGGAATGATCCCTCTAGAAATGTGAGTAGCGATTTCAAAACCCAATAGAAGGCACTATATAGAATAAAGAATTGTAGCATGAGGTGAAGTTTGCATGTGTCAATTTTTTGTATTATGACAAAAAAAAATTAAATATTGCAGCGAGTCTTTATTGGAAGAAATTAGTTATTAACATTGACCTCGGTAGGTAAGGGGTTTAAGACATTCAGCCATCATGTGTTGAATGGCCAATTATCACAAGATGTGGTCCAAAACACAAATCAACTAGTAGAAAAAAAACTAATTTGGAAAAAGAAGGGCTGCTGAATTTTATATAACATGTGGATAGATGGTGGGAATAGGACACTTATTAACTTTTTAGTTGTATAATAAATTTATCATTTGTAATTTATATTTATATTACAGTTTGAAGTTGATATGTATTGAAATTATTTTTTTGGTGATATATTGGACTCTAATTTTGATCTATATATGAAAGAAATCAGTACTCTGCATGTTTTTAATGATTATTTCTATAAACTTATGTATTTTTTATGTTAAGAAAATTTATCAATTTTTTCTTTGAGTTTTTGCAAGTCTTGAAGTTTTAAGATTTTAAGTCAGCCAAATTATTCCTAAGCCTGAGTTTTTCAACTATGTTCTTAACACACATTTAGAATCTTCCATCACTCAAAAAGAAAAATTTGATAATCCAGGACAAAAAGGAGTAAAATCAAAGTTTTTGTAGAGAAGGGGGATTCGCTACTCACGAGTTATCTTCATTCAGAGAGCCTCACAGAGCGAACTGCCTAAACTACCTCAAGGAACAATGCGAGAGTTCTAGAATCAGAAAGAGCAGGTCACAAAGATTTTTTGGACAGACTGACAGGCTCTCGGCCGAAGGACGACAGCGCAGCGCACTGGCGTCTCTTTGGCACGCTAGCGTCAGTACGGACCAGAAAGAAAGTTTATCACAGAAAATGACAAAGCGGCTACTTCTACTCTAATTGCTAAGAAATCTTGGAACGTGAGAAAGCAAAAAAATATAACATAACTAAAATAAAGTCAAGTAGAAATGATAAAGAGAAGGAGAAGAAAAAAAGTGCTTACAACCACCCAAGTAATGAAGCCTCCAGCTAGTAGATATCTTCAATACTTGCATGCGTAAGAGCTGGAGAAAATGTTGGGGTTGTATAGGAGTTTGCCTCAGTCAAACCCTCGTTTTGGTGTTCCCAACTCCACGGACAACTAAATAGATAGAGAGAAATAGAGTATGCAAGTGTAATGTGATAAAAGAAAACCCCGCTCGAGGAGGAGAACTCGTATCACAAAATGTAGGTGATAAAAGCAATCCCTGCTCGAGGAGGAGAACCCATATCACAAAGTAAAGAAGCAATAGATAGGGGATATGGAATCCCAAGATGCTCACAAGCATGAAATATGGGAGATGAAGTTGTAAGGCTTAAGGAAGCCAAAGAGGGAGACATAGAGAACTACAAGAGCCAAGAGTAGTGCAAAGAGTGTTGTAAGGATGTGAGAGTTCAAGGTAGAACCCAAGGAGCCAAAGTTGGAGAGAATTTAGAATGAAGCTAGAAGACCAAATGAGTTGAAAGGTGACTTTTAAAGAGAGAAGAGAAGCAAAAAGAAGCTTCACAGGTGGTTACAAGGTATCTCGAGCCATTACCACCGACAAAAGTAGATGACAAGTGGCAAACATGCACAGAAGTGATCATTTAAATGTTGAAACATCGCAAGATGCTAGCACGACGTGTAGACGTCTGTGCAACGCACTAGTGTCCAGACACACCATGCTACAAAACAACACGAATGGGAAAAGCACAAGGTTTGATGCAAAGAAAACGCACAAGGGTAGCTGTTGAAAAGGGGTTTAAAGCATCCTGAGAAGGGAAAAAAGCTAATGCAAGGGCTAAAATGAGCCTACACAAGTGCCAGGGGAGTGGAAACTAAAGCAGATACAAGAATGTATGTGAAATTGCAAGGGGTGCAATTTTACGACATTACATTTTTCCCCCACTTTAGCGGGCATATGAATCTACACTAATATGCACGCTAAAGGAAATCTATGAAACATAAATAACATCATGATGTCAAAAGGATACTTTAGAGGAAGCGAAAAACTTTAGGCTAAAGACCTACAAAACAAACACATTAGACAAGAAAGACATGCATAAGACAACAATGTTAGAACATGAAAATCCACAACATCACGAGGTTAGAATATAAAAACACACACACAGACACACAACAAACTAAAGGATTTGAGTCAGCAAAGTGAAAGAGACCTTGAGGTAGAAGGTTGTCTCAGTACTATGCGTCGTCCTCAAATTAAGAACAATAACACAGAAGAATTCTAAGATGTCGAAGAGAGAAAGACCATATACTCAAGATGAAGAAGATGTAAGTATTCGATCTGCTATACACAATTGAGAAGAGAAGAGAAGTGAAAAGGCTCAAGAGAGAGCAAGGAGGAATGAAAATTCCAAGAGAGATGGCTCCATAGGTCCTCAGACCCAAGGAGAGCTTGAACAAAGTGCACCGAAGGCCCACAAACCAACGATGGACGAATCTCGTAGGATGAAAGCGTCTTACAGGCCTGCAGACCTGTAAGAAGGTAACCCCCAAGATCTCTCACATGAAGGAAGCCTCGTGAAGTATGCACCTTACAGGCCCGTAGACCTGCAAGAAGGTATCCCCCAAGATCTCTCACATGAAGGAAACCCAGAGAAAAAAAAGCACCTTATAGGCTCGCAGACCTGCAAGGAGGTGTCCCCCATGATCTCTTTCATGAAGGAAACCCAAAGGAGGGGACTCCGCGGAGTCGAATTGGAAAGCGGCTTTATAGGCGCACCTACAAAGCAACATGTTAATTTGCAGACTAAACATGTTAGGAAAGCTTAATGCAAAGGAGCTCTACAGGTTCTCGATCCTACAAAACAAGACTAATCAAAGCAACCTACGACTACTATAAGTTGTGTTACAGGACAGTCATAGAAAAAAAGGGCCTAGTCAGGCTGCCCCCAAACTAGATGCCATAGAATTCATTCGGGAGAAAATATTTCAAAGGGGGTACCTTGGGAACCCTTCAAAAGAAGAGGGGTCCACTCGAGGGACACTCTGTTTGAAAGTGTATAAAGAAGAGAGGGGGTCCTTAAGAAGGAAACACATCTCCAAAAAAAATTATCACTGCTCTCAACATACAGGGGAGGAGAACCATGCAAGATACTTAGAACATGCAAGATAGAGGTAAACCTCAATATCAATTGGCATTTGAAGAAGTGGCAGGTGCATCAGCATATAAATGGGTGATGGCACCTGAATCATGAAGTTGTATTTTATCTTTCAAGGCCTTACATTCATTAGTGGAATGGCCAAGCGCTCAATGGTATGCACAACAAGAATGCTTTTCTTTATCATGTTCATGAGATTTCTTGTGTGTAGGAGAAGGAAGAATAATCAAGCGGGATTTTAGAAGCCGCAACAAAATACACTCTTGCTCAAATAAAGAATAAGGAGTAGGAAGCAACCCTTTCTCTTGTGGAGAAAAGTTAGACTACTCAAAAAAAAAAGATACGAAGATAGAAGACAATGGAGGATGAATCTTTTCAACAAAATGAGGTTAAGAAGAATTCATGTTACTCAACCATGGCTTCCGTTTAGATTGTTCATTCGAGCAACCAAGCCCTAAATTATGCTTACGGGGTGCGAATTCTATAGGGACCTGAGTGCCTTGTTTGTTACGCCCACAACCTTTATGCTCATAGCCATATTTAAAGGCAAGCCTAAAGCCAGGGCCATAACGTGTTTGCAAATCTTAAGGAGGAGGATCTTCATAGAGAGCATTGTTCCAGTAATGGGGATTGCACTCCTCTATAAGGTCACCATCATCCTTATTAACAGGACTGCCAACATTATCGTCTTTAGCAAAAGCATAATCATCTACCTCAGAAGCAGGATCAACACTAAGAACATTACAATTTACACTATCCTGCGATACACAAGAATGATCATCTTTGATAGCAGGTTTGGATGATGTTATTGGAAGGTCTAAGTGGATCGGGTTGGCTTTACATTCTTTAGTGTAGGGTCCTATAAATTCTAGAGAACCCCAATCATCACCGAGACATGCATTTCCTTGAGAAGTGGAAGACTTAGGATTTCATGCTTCAGAAGGATCTTCTTTAGGGACATTTATTTCAAGAGTATCCTTTGTAGTAGGTACTGTTGGAGTAAACATCAACACATTGGAAGACACTGAAGGAATAAGAGTAGGAACAACTGAAACCTGACCAGTAGCTGCCATCTTGCATAAGCGCATAGCCTCAAGGTCAACCTTCACTATGACTACTCGATTATTGCAAATGAACTTAATAGATTTATGCAAGGTCAACGGGACTGCACCCATAGCATGAGTCCACAGTCTACCAAGAAAAAGGTTATATGGTAATTTTTCTAACATAACATATACAAGGGTGGGTACAGTAATGGGTCCCAACCTCAAAGGCAATACTATTGTGCCTAGGGCTTGTCGACTAACATTATCAAATCCACAAATGTCAACAAAAGAAGCACTAAGAGAAGATGAATCAATATTAATCTTAGGCAACAGATCAATACTGCACACATTGAGCACTGAACTAGCGTCAATGAGAGTAAGTCTAATGCCGATATTATTAATGTTAACTATGATCATTAGAGGGTTTGCTTGGTTCTATACTTTCGGAGGTGGGAGTTCCTGCGGATAGAACGTAATATTCAGCGAATTTGCACGAATATGAGCTATCAATGCATTAGCATCTATCAGCCTAGCAAAAAAAGGAAAGAGGATATTTTGCAAGGCTTCTTGAAGCATACCTTAATAAACCGGAGCAGACTGAAGCAAGTCCCATAATGAGATCTTAGCTAGAGTAACCCGAGGTTGCTTGACAAGATCATAATCACTAGGTGTTTTAATTGTAGGTTTAGGAGCTTGAAGAAGGCTTGGTTTTTTATTCATTCTATTCTTATAAGTATGGGCTACCACTCTGTAAAAGGGAGCCATAGAAAGATCAAGAGTATCATTCTCAAATGGAACACCATTAATAGAACAAATGTAATGCCCCGTCACGCAACCCTAGAGGAAGTTGCAATCCACTACTTAAACGTACCAATTTTTTTTTTGTTTAAGCATAAATAACATGAAGATAATACATATTGCCAACAACCTCTAAGGTCACGAGACAAAGATTACTTAAAAACCCAAACAACAACTAACATTAATAAAACCGAAACATTAATCACTTACAAAATTAAGATTTCATACATTCCATTCAAGATAAATTACAACAAGGATAATAAATACCTCAAGATTCCAATTAACAACATTTAACCAATATGATTACAACACTCATTCCCCGAATGAGGTAGTTCCAATAATCATGATTACAATTTACAAATTCCACCTCGATAACAAATGAGGGGTAATAAAATAGATATCAACTGAAAAGGACGAAGCCAGAAAAGCAACAGCATCCGACGAGCTCTCCAACCGGAAAACACGACCACGCGATCAAGAAGAAGAGCCAACGGAAAAGAATGCACGCCACCCCACCACGTGGAACCCAAAGGCCCCACTCCCTTCGTGCTAGGAGATAGTAACAAGGATTTCAGGTCAAGACCAACTACCTCTAGACAAAGGCTAAACATAACTGATCCGACTCAATACCAACATCACTTGACACAGAACGAAAACTCACAAGAAAATACATTGCTTCCAGGTTACATGGAACAAGTACACCATTGTACAACACACAAAAGCTGACTAACTGTTGATGTAGGGAGAGTGTCATACATAAATTGCCATGAGTTGCCCTAGCTCAACCTTCCTAGGCTACCGGACCCCCATCATGGGTTACCCTGGCTTGCCTCTACCGGCGCCGGACCCTCATGCAAAACTATACGTCTCATCTCATCTCGAGTCTTAACAATGCATGTTCCATGAGAGAGGCATTCTTTAACTTTATTAGTGTGAACTTCCCCATTAATTCTTTTAGATTATCACTTGATTAAACTCTAAGTGAGTTACCCTGACACCTCTTTGGGCGTCGGACCCCCACAAAGGGCCACTCTCCTACAGACAACACATAACTCAACCACATGCCAAGGGTAGACAATGCACTAACACTTATCACAAATAATCAATCCACCTCAACAGGCAACACATCACTACAGATGTCCAAAACTGAAACCAAAGCGTGCACTACCCAAGGATAACACAAGGTTGACTCACATAATGACATCCCACATAAAGAACTGATAACAAGACTCAACCTTAAACCTTAAGGTCGCACAACCCGTTCAAATAACTAGGTATCCACTTAAGCTTACTCAACCACAATCCACGATAGACAAAGCAAATCATAAGAGTCATAACATCATCTCAAGGAAACACTGCTGGAAGACTTACATAATCAACAAGACCAAAACGAATTAAAGACGAGATCAAAGAGACCCTAGCCTCAAGGCACAAAACCCAGAACAACCAAGGTACACCCACAATCAGACAATATTGCCCATACCGAGAATAAACGAAAACACCACTAGAAAACATTCTAAGCAATTAAACAGGCTAATATTAGGATTTCTTAAATCCAAGCCATGTGATGAAACATTGTATGAAGTCAATTGAATAAACACCATTATTGCACATAATTAAAGGTCAATCAAACACGTGAAGAATTTTAAAAACTCAAAAATTAAATTCGATTTGCCCTATCATACTCGATGAATAAGAAGAAAGAAAAATCAATCTTATAAATAAATCCATTAATCAAATTTCTCAACACTAACCATAATCATGACACTTAAATAATAAAGTCATTCAACTAACATTTAAAACAATTTACTTAATCTAAGTTTACCATTAACTCCAGAGCAAAACATTTAATATAAGGATTAAAACATTTATTTTGAATCCGTTAAACTCATCTCATCTTAAAGCCATTAATTAAAAATCCTCTTTCTACTAAAATACCTTAATTATATACAATATAATTTTCCGAACAAACATATATTTTAAATGTAAACAATTATGACGTAAATCTACTCATTTTTAAATCACAACTTCCCATAACGTTTTAAATTGAACTTACAAAAATATTTTTAAAACCACACAGATAAAATTATACGCGAATACATACTATGCATATTTTTTAAACATTCAATTTAATTATTATTTAAATAAATATTATTTAAATATTATATTAATATTATATATATAATATATATCATATATTATTATATATATATTAATATTAATATATTATTAAATAATAAATATCTAAAAATTACAAATAAAGTAAAATATAATAACATGAAGCCCGAGGTATTCGTGGAACTCCCACGATGCCCTAACTGGCCGCGTGGACTGTGTGAGCTCCACACAGTCCGTGGTCGTTCCGGCCGCGGTCTGTGTGGGCTTCACACAGCCCATGGCCTTACGGCCGCGACCTGTGTGGGCTTCACACAGCCCGCGGTCTGTTCGGCCGCGGTCTGTGTGGGGTTCACACAGCCTGTGGCCCTTGGCCGCGGTCTGTGTGTTCCTCACACAATCTGTGGCCCTTGGTCGCGGTCTGTGTGGTGGCGGTGGGGTTTGACCTCCCACCCCACAACCAACAAAAAAATAAAATTTAAAATATTTTATCCCTGCGTTTAAACATGGCGATAAAATATAGGGCATATTCCTAGTTTTACCCAAAATACAAAATTTCAATTATAACAAATATATTTGTATATATATTTGTGGGTATATCCATGTATTGATATACATGGGTATATTCACAAATATATATACCCAGATTTTGATTTCATGCTCAAATTATGAAAATAATCCAAACCCATTTCAAAAATAGAACTTATTCAAAACAACAAAATGGGTTTTCAAAACCTAATTCTAATATTGAGTTTTCCTTGATTTTCTTTCAATAACTTGGTATAAACTTCTTGTATGGTTTCAATTTCCAAACCTATCTACCATTTAGCAACTTTAAGAATTTTTTTCATGAATCTCCATTGAATCTAAAACTATATTTTCAATTCATTCCAAATGAGCAAGTAGATGAAAGGAGAAAGTATGGAACCTTATGTTTTTTCCAAGATTTGCAAGCTTCCACCATGGAGATTTTCAAACACTCTTTCAACTCCACCATCTTAGCCTCCTCCAAGCCTCTCCACCCAAAAATTAAAAACCAAAAATCCATGGAGATTTTGAAAGAAAACCCTAGAGGAAAATATATCCTTTTTCCAAACTTTCCAAATTCAAATTTAAATTCAACCTCTAATTCAAATTCTAATTAAATTCAAATACCAATGCAAACTCACTTTCAAATTCAAACTAAATTCAATTTCCACTTTCAACTTCACAAATATCCTTTGCCAAAAGTCAACTACTTCCAAAATATCCTTTTAAATAAAACTCATTTTCAACCAAAAGTTAATTAAAATTTCTTTAACCAATTGAATTTATCAATTCACCAATTTAAATTCTTTTCAACTTTTATTTCTAAAAGTAAAATGTAAAGCATAATTCTAATTTTTTGATTTAATCCAAAAAATCTAAAGATGCCAACCCAACCAAATTGATTTAATTTAACCCTATTAATTTAATTAGTCAATAAAATAAATCTAATTCACAATCAGATTATTTTATTAATTAAATTAAATTAATTAATTAATCACCAATTTTCCAACATTTCAAAAAAAATGAAACAATCATCACTTATAATTTTCAAAAGCCATTTAATCACTTTTATCTTGCAATTAACCACATTTAATCATTAATTAAACTACGCAGGTCATTTAATAAACTTTAACTTGAAATTAATAAACACTCAAGGGAAAACTGAACAAGTTAAAACAACTGACCCCAACAACAACCCGACCACATGCTATGACTAGGCTGACGACTTGACACAGAAAACCTGGCTACTATCTCCCAATTAATTTCCGTTGGTCAAAGGACACGCTCAAACCTGGAAACCAGGTGGAGTCGATGTCATGTACCTGCCAACCTGCAACAAAGAGTATGTCGAACGTGCATATATATATAATATGATCAATCAAACCGTGAAGAGGAAGTCTCAGAATCGTAGGGCACTCGCAAGCGAGTGATACAATCATGTCCCCTTCACCAATACACTATCACTAACTAACGCATCTAACATCAATAACATGATCATCAGCATAAAACATCGTTAAATCAAATATCTTCTAAGTTAATCCAAAACATGCCATAAGGGTAACATTAGGATAACATCACATCGAAATATAACATCCACATTGTATAACAATTGCAATCAAAAGCAACCTAGTTCCAAAGTCAAAGCATAATCAAACACAACCATTACAAAGAAAACATTGCCGATTAAAGAGCCAAAACGGAGGGGTGTTACAACAAATCCTTTTAGGAGAAGGACTACCTGGGGTCAAATAAATAACAGGTCTCTTAGGCCTTTGAGGGGCAGCAAAGACAGATTATATTTACAAACTCATCACAACTAGTGGAATAGTTATTTGAAGACATATTTTCAACATCGATTCAAGGAGGATCAAATGTGGAAGGAGATTCATCATTCGCTAACGCATCATCTCTAGAAGAGAGTGCATTGGAAGAGAGAAAAGATTCATCATTCACTAATGCATCATCTCTAGAAGAGAGTGCATTGGAATGAAGAGAAGAGTTACATTAAGAAATGTATCAATGATTTTATCTTCTTCCAACAAAATATCCTTTGAAACAAGAGGAATTTCATGAGAAGGATCAAAGACACCAATTGACATGGGCAAAGCCAAGTCACTAGCACATGCATGAAATAGAACATCATTAATGCTTTGAATCAAATTAGAAACTAAACTAATAAAAGAGGATATTAGATTCATTTTGAAAGTAGTAAACTAAACATAATAAACAATGAATAAACAAGTCGGTTGATCCAAAACTGAGAAAAATTGAAAATCCATATTTTTTGATTTTTTCAGTATTTTCTAAGTTCTAGTAATTTGCATTTTCAGAGGTCTTCAGAGCAAAAATTGGGGTTGAAACTTGTGTCAGTCCTTAAAATTTGGCTACCAAAAGCACAATATTTTAGGGATTGAATTAGTCATCTTGGAGACCTTTCCAACGGTGCAAATGGTTCTAAATTTCGAGCACTGAGTCAAAAGTTATGACCCCGCCAAGTAGGGGTAAATAAATTTCTAGTTTTTCGCTTCACGTCGAGTTTACCAAAATATAGAGAAGGGGGATTCACTACTCACGAGTTCTCTTCATTCAGAAAGCCTCTTGGGGTGAACTGCCCTAAACTACCTCAAGGAACAACACGAGAGTTTTAGAATCAGAAAGAGTAGGTCACAGAGATTTTCTGGATAGACTAACGGGCTCTCGGCCAAAGGACGACAGCACAAGTCTGGGATGATAGTGCGGCGCACTGGCTTCTCTCTGGTGTGCTGGCGTTCGTATGGACCAGAAAGCGAGTTTATCAGAGAAAATGACAAAGTGGTTGCTTCTACTCTAATTGCTAAGAAATATTGGAACATGAGAAAGCAACATAATATAACAAAACTAAAATAAAGTGTATTAGAAATGACAAAGATAAGGAGAAGAAAAAAAGTACTTACAACCACCCAAGTAATGAAGCCTCTAGCTTGTAGATATCTTCAATACCTGCATGCATAAGAGTTGGAGAAAATGTTGGGGTTGTATAGGGGTTTGCCTTAAACAAACCCCCGTTTTTTGTATTTCCACCTCCAAACACATTACGCTACAAAACGACGCAAATAGAAAAAGCACAAGGTTCGATGCAAAGCGGACACACAAAGGTAGCTGCTGAAAAGGGATCCGGAGCATCCTAAGAAGGGAAAAAGGCTAATGCAAGAGCTAAAATGAACCTACACAAGTGTCAAGGGAGTGGACACTAAAGCAGATACAAGAATGTATGTGAAATTGCAAGGGGTGCAATTTTACAACATTACACTTCTCACAGTAAGAAGATGAAGAACAAGCTGAAAGTAAGGAAATAAACTTGACATAATAAATTTAATAAAAGAGCATTTGCCACATTTATTTAGATTTCCCTACTTTATAAAAATTATGTTGTGTTGATTTAAATTTCACAATATACTCTAGTAGAAGAGCATTTGCCATAAAAAAAATGCAAGCTAACTTCACTTCAGTTTTATTTCTGTGTACGGACCACCATTGTGGTGGGTATAAGAATTAAATGATAAAATATTTAACTAGCCTTTCTTGTCTAACATGACTGATACAATTTTCGATCTAAAAGTGCACATTGTTTAAGAGCATGCAGTGGACTGAAAACAATGTTTTGAGAAAACGTCCCAGTGACTAAGGAGAAAAGTAGTAATGGAAGAATCAGACAGCCATTATTCATGAAGTTAGAAAGAGAGGAGGAGGAGATGGATAACGAGGAACTGCATAGGTTATAAATTCGAGCTGAAAGAAGGCCAGCATAGCAGACCATTAGAAGGAAAAACTCCCGTCTTTAAGAATGCTAAATACTAGTGCACACAAATTTCTTCTCATCCTCCTCCTTGCTTGTTCGTTGGTGATCTAGGGGATGCAGATATTAGAGTGGGCCCCAAAAATGTAAACAAGAAAATCTTTAAAATAGTACAAGTTTTAGATTTCCAAAAAGAAAATTGTGTTTAGAACTGCCCATTTGCATGGCCCAACTGATTCTCGTGTCAAACATACTACTCTTTCGCTAGTTCTATATACCCTTACAAATACAACTACAGGACTCTTTCCAGAAAAGCATGGAGATATTGTGTTCAGGTTTGGATGGTTTAGCCTTTTATGCAAACTTATGGCTTCATAACATCTGCCTCCCATAGTGATTTTTCAAAATCCTTGTGTTTCTTCTCTTGCAGTAGTACAATTTCAACTATGTTCCTAGGAAATTTTAAAAAAAATCAAATTGAGCATAGCCTCAATCATACAGTTATTGATTTTGGATGAGTGATTTGTACTTGTGGGTAATATTGATTATATCTGGAGGATCCACAGTAACAATGAATGCGACCATAACATGATGGATGTATAAGGTTCTCAAAAATGCAATTTGGACTGCATTTTATTTCGAGAATATCAAATAGAGTAGAATGCATATAGAATTTTTTTTAGAACCAACTCACGATTTTTGCCGACTGGCCTTGCAGCAAACCAAGAGGTTTTGGATTTGTTAAGTTCCGAAATGCTGAGGATGCTGCAGAGGCCAAACAACATATGAATAATCAAATAATTTGTGGGAATCAAATAAGCGTTGTCTTCTCTAAGGAGGAACCCAAACGTCCAGAAGAGATGCTTGCGAAAGAACACAAGACTTAGTTGCTATTTTGAAAAGCAGAAACATTCCAAGGTCATCATCTCTCACACAAACAGTAGCCTGCAAGCATATAGTCATAAGCATACACATTGTCAGGCAAATTGTATTTATAAACATATATTTATATTCATATTAGCGATCTTTTTACAAGTTCAACTTTTAAGTGTGCTATCTGGAGAATGTCCAGAGTTTTCATATTAATGGAAGCCTACCCAATATATGTGAGAGATTTCTTTAATCGTATGATCATGAAGCTGAACTTATGTCTTATATAGAAGGAATGGAAACTATGAACTGTAAATTATGTAAGAGCACAAATTCCTATTGCCTATGACTATGTGTTATTTTAATATTCTTCTTTTGTTCTCCGGCTTGCACTCAACAAATTCTCCACCTAAGATATTAACGAAATGTGGCACACTGGTGAAAATTGATTATCATATAATCTGAAGGAGAAGATAATTTCTTATCAGTAATTATCCAAAGACACAAGATCATCCCCACGTTCATTTTGATGATATGGTTTATGTAACACTACGGCAATATTCTTATGTTGTATGTTTTGCCAAGCCATATTTACGCATGCTTGTGGTTGACTCCCTATAAAATTTTCGGCTATATCAAAGAAGTCAGTCTGGTTACTTTTCTAATTAGATTTTTCATATACAATAGGCAGAATAGATTAGTAGGTTTTGCCAAACCCAGTATATTTTCAATCGCTACATGTTTGATCAAACTGTATTCTAGATAAAAATAAAGCACATCATATTTCTGTTTTGCTGGTAGGATTTGTTGTTCAAATCCAACGTAAGGTTTTAACAGTCCCTGGTATCGAATAAAAAGGATTTTTTAAGTATAAGATGAAAGCATTTTTATTTTTTCATGATGAATCATGAAATATATGAGTCAGAATGCTGAAAAACTGAATGTACCTCCATTTCTCTCATAATGCACAAATGTGTATTTCAAACTATATTTCCAAATACTAAGGCTTCTTCTATGCCTTTTCATTCGGAGTACTCTTTTGGTCCTATTATTTCTATGGAAAAGATTTCAACGGGAGACTCCGCTATTTGCAAGTTTCATATCCCTCATCGCTTAAAGGTCTTTGTCGATGAGTGATTTTATGAAGAATAGTTTTGGGCCTCTAGAGGGCCTTGAGGAGGATAGTATGAATCTTCACTTTCGCCCATGAATTTTCTCTCACGGAATGTGACGGTTTTGACACACCAAAAAATGCTCTTCAACGAAAGGTCAGTCATTTGGATGATATTTGTCTTCATCAAATAAAGATATCAAGGTTTTCTCAAATGTATTACAAGGAATTTTTGGATCAGCTCGCTTTTCCTTATTCTAGACCGCACTGAGGAAAAGATTGTGGCTATCACTCTTCTTTCCCTAAATCTTTCTTTAGAATCCTTAGTGGGAGCGTGATCCTCCAGGCAGGTGTTAACTGCTCGGTGGCTAGTTTTGAACATAGAGGGTTAGATCTCTATGCATAGCTAACATTATGCTCCCAATGATGAGGAGAGAACTGCTCTTTAAAGATGGATATTGAAGAACTCCCTGGATTCAATTGAGCAAGGTTCTGCCCATGAGATGGTGGTGGGGAGCATGAATTTCAATACTACTTCTGAAACAGGTTAAAACTGTTTGATGCCAACCACCATAGGTTTCATGACTCTCTTTTACGCTGGTTCATAAATTCAAATCGCAGAGTTTAGGGTCATTAAGAGATTAAATTTGAGCTTATTTGATTCAACAAGCACTTTCCTTTGTTGACTCTTGCTTTGACAGATCAATGCATGTTGTTTCTGAAACCATCCTTTCAGATTACTTTCCCACCATTTTTTCAATAGAGTTGTAACAGTCCCAAAACGGCCCATTTCTTTCTTGATATTACATTTTCATCATGAAAATACTATGGCATTGATTCAATCAAATTGGAACTTAGCCTCTTGGCACAACAGCAACACAAGGTGGATAGAAGATGAGAGGAAGCTATATCAAAAACTACTTTCTTAGATTTTATGGTAAGCAGCTTCCTCAAATAATGAAAAGGATCAATGCCACTACTATGAAAATGAGTTCACAAGGATTATTGCTCTGTGGGAAAGCCAACCTTTTGATGAGAATCTTCAATTTCACGCTACTTTATTGAAGCACAAGCTGAAAGTCGCTGAGTTCATGGCCAACAAAGGATCTCAATTGCGATCCATGCTTCATTCGCGTAAGCCAACAAATGCTTTCAAGCTCCTACATCAAGTAATCCACAAGAGTATGAACTCATAGCCCCAGCTTATATAGTTCAGTTCTTTGTGGAGCGCAAAGATGGCGTCTTCGCTGCCCAAGAAATTACCCCTAAATACAAAGTTTATCTTAGAACTTGCTTAGATGATATTCAAGCTGTTCTAGACTCCTCAAGCAGTTGCTCTTATTGGAGAAATTACACAATGCCCTCATGTAAATGGCTAATGATAAGGCCCAGGGCAAAATACAGCAATCCCATCAGTGTTTTAAGATAATGTAAGTACTATAGGATCCAATCTTCAAAAGTGTCAATTATACTTAAGAAGCCATCTTTGGGGAAATTTTTTAATAAGATAAGGGGAGTTCTACTGGAACCTACCCTTATTAACATTTTTAAATGCAATACATTAATATAGAGACATTAATACTAAACATCGGTAAACTTTCACTAACTAATAAGAGAACTAACTACCCTAACTTCTAGAGAATTGATCCCAAAACCACAATCCTCACACCTTAGAAATAGTACAACAAAAAACACAAGCGCTCTCCAAGTAAACATTCACTAAACCACTCCCCATCACTTGTGACCCCACTATTGCACTTGATTGGTATCCTGTAAAGTCCCTTGCTAAATTTCAACTTAGTTTGTTGTTTTGATGCCTTGAGAATTTCGTCAAACACTTGCCTTGCAAACTTAACCAGTTGATACTTGATGTTTCTTTTTGTATTTTTGGCGCATATAATAGCTTCAAGTGCATAAAAGACTCCTAATTGCAAACACTAATAACTGTAATGAAAAGTAAGATACAATGCAAGATATATTTTGATTTTCCAATGGAATAGATGACTGAGATTTATGCAAACATTTTGTTACAGCACAGTGGCATTATGATAAACACTTTACATGCATCCTCCAATCTCCAAAATGTATTGAATGACAATATGCAATAGTATCAACTGTTTACACTTTTTGCAAACTCCTCAATAGCTGATCGCCCTTATGTTGAAGTGATTTACAATACAACCTATGACAGCGATCTAAATGCTCATACAATGACAGCAATATGATGTTGGACTATAAATGCAAATGTTGAGACAGCAGCATACAACGACTCAATGAGAAATGATGCTATGACAGTAAATACAATATGCAAGAACCTGGTAATCGAATTCTTCAAGATCGCATTCCTCTCGCAGCTTGATGGCAGCACCTCCACTCTCCAAGGCTATGCGAATTTTCCCAGCAATTGTCGGCTTTAGATGACGCCTCCACACTCCTGGTCGAACTTCTTCAAGGCTGCGACTGGGTGAAAGGAATCGTCCTCCATAAAGCAACTGAAAATCGTCCTCCAAGAGTTATTGCCATGGATGAAATCAGCTGGCCATGAACTGAAAATATCACCTCTAATGTATTTCACCAAATCGCCCTCCAAATGACTGCCAACGAATCTCAAAATGCTGCAAATACTTTCTTCCAAATTCAAACTCCTTTAACTCCACCAAAATTATCGAACTCTTCTAAATCTGGAAATAACTTTCAGTATCTGCAATTATTTTTTCCCAAAATGGAATCTCTATGCTTTTCCCAAATTTTGGTCAAAAACCATTAAAATTTGGAATGATAATCTCAGCTAGGAATAAACTTCTTCCAATAATGATTGCAACAATACCTCAGCTGAGCTGTTGCAATTATGTAAACTCCTCAAATAAATGCAATAATAAATCAGCGATTGCATTCAATCAAACTCTTCAGTAAAAGTGCAATAATACCTCAACTATTGCACCAACTCAAAGTCTTCAATGAAGCTGTAGAAACCCTGGATGGATTCCTCCACAATTTCCAGTTAAGGTTGATTTTTCACAACCGAATCTGATATCCTAGAGTCTTCAAACCCTCAACAAACAAAGCATTCAAGCTTCTATCAATTTGGTATGAATAGAATAATCCAAGACATAAACATGCTCAAAATGCCAAGCCAAGAATTTCTTATAAAGATTTATCAATGCCTTCCAAGAAGCTTCTAGAAATATTATTATTTTATTCTTTTAAGTGACTTTATGATTTATTATTTTATTTTAAAGTGTCACTTTATTAAATTAATTAAATATAAAGTTATCTTATGATTTTAATTTATTGAAATAATTTTATAAATAATTAATTTAATACTGATTCCCTTATTTCTCTTTTTAGCCTTCGCGAATAAATAAAGGTTAAACACTCCACAAAGTGGCTACTAAAAAGGGGACATTACAATCCCCCCTTCCCGAAATTGCTTGTCCCCAAGCAATTGCAAACTGGGACGTTGTAGAATATGTTTTCCTTCCCATGTGGCATCCTCTGATGGAAAACCTCTCCATCTCACCAAATACCTCTTAACCACCTTGTTCCTCAATCTCTTCTCTTGGGTATCAACTATTTCCTTAGGAATTAGGACCAAATGTCCCTCCTCATCCAATGGTGGCAGCTCTGATGAAGAAGTAACTCGCTATCCAAGTGCCTTTTCGAGGCACGAAACATGAAATACCCAATGTGTCTTACTACACTCTAGCAGCTCCAACTCATAGGTTACCTCCCCAACACTCCTAATGATCCTGTAGGGTCCATAGAATCGAGTCTTGAGTTTTCCCGCACTGCTCTTCCTTGAAGAAGATTGCCTCTAAAGTTGCAAGTGAAGGTAGACCAAGTCTCAAATCTCAAAATTGTGCATCCAACCCTATGCCAATCATCGTATGTCCTAAGTTGATTTTGCATCGCCTGCCAACTATCCTGGAGTGCCTACAATAAGTATTGGTTCCCCTGAATCCAATACTTATCCTCAAGAGCTCTACACTTCCCAAAAGTCAAGTCCATAAGTGAGGTCAACTCAGTACTTGCCCACCTGAATAGCTCCTACCAAAGGGCACTCAGGAACCTCATGTCACTATCACCAACTAAGAACCTTGACAACCCATGCAACCTGATAATCTCTCTAAAAAAAAACTCTGCCACCCAAGAAATGCAGTGATGTACCTCAGGCATCCATACTGTCTGTAAGAAAACTCCACTTGGATCCCATGAACAAACTAGAAGTCCTCCAAACTCAATACCAACTAACTTCCTTTGTGCCACTTTGATAACCTCTAAAATCCAATTGTACCAAATCTTCAATCCCTACTTCTTGAAGCAATCTACTAGAGAAAGCAAAGAAAAAGACTTGCAAAACTTGGACTCGTCATGCCTGAAATCGAAAATCCATCATACTAGAGTGACCTTGAACACCTCTTAATCAACCCACCTCTCTGTGTCATCAAGGACAAAGTCAAATCCCAGGTGTATGTGGGCTGAAAGCAAACTAGTGAGCACACCTCATTATGCAATTGAGATGAAACTCCTCTGTCTGTGTCAATGGAACACCAGAGTAGTCATGTGTATTCCATCTCACACTGCCATCGTCAAAAGAAGACTTGCAACTCACAACAGGATGAGTTGGTCTTGCAGCAACCTCATCATTACCCCTTGCAGCTTTGTCAACAAGACCATTATCAGAAAGCAACTGCAAGTGTCTTAACTTACTTTTAGGAGTAAGAAGAGTACCATCATGAATGCCCACAATCTCCTGAAAAGAGGTTGGAACAACACCAAGGTCCAGCGTGCAAGACTTAGAAGAAATCATCTTCTTCTGATAAGACTGACCAATGTCAATCTCAAAAGTACCAATGTAGAGCCTGGTGCTCAAATCTCCCATGACACCTGAACCTGTAACTAAGATTGATGTGTTTGTATCATCAGCAATCCATTCCACCCTGAGTGGTCTCCTAAAAATGTGAATGATGCCCAACAAAGGTGCATAGAAGCACATGCCAACCTCAGACAAGCTGCTAGCATAAAAAAAACAACACCATGTAGCCTATGAATCATGTCCATGATGGATCCATCACCAACTAATTCCTCTTGCCTATCCAACACAAGAGGCACTGCACCTATATCCTAAGTGTGACTGCTAGGAGGTCTCGTGTTGCTTTCTTCTTCATGTGCCTTAGCTGCCATAGATGGTTGTGTCTCCGTTGGACATGATGAACATCGTGCCAAACTCAACTCTAAGCAGAGCTCATCAACATGAATCTTAGATTCCTGAAGGCCTAGCTGAGTACTCCTCAAGGAATCATTGGAAACTTGAAGCTCGTGAGAGATCTTATCAATTTCCTTTTATTTCCTCGTCAAAGCATCTGAATAGATCTCAACGAGGTTGAGAAGGTGGTCACGATCTGAAAGAATGTGCAAATAATTTTTCTTCATTGTACCCATACCTTCTTTGATTTCCTATAGCTTATCATGAGAAGACTCTGCTTCAACTCCCCTTTGTCTTCCCTCTAATTGAACCATCCAAAGATGATTCTCAATAAATTTTTGCATCTTATCATGATGAGATAATGCTGCCACAATCTCATCCTCACTCACCTTCAACTAGTTCTTCAAGCTGTGAGGACTTTTAGGTTTATGAACAACCTTTTATTTTCCTGAGGAAGCATCAGATTGTTCTAGAAGTGCCTGAGCTACACAGCTATCTTCTTGGGTGATGTCATCTATGCACATATTTTGATTTGGAATTAGGTCAGCACTAATTCCACCTATAGAAACATCATCAATGCCCCAATTAGGTGTCAAAACACAAGAGAGCTCAGGTTGTTCAATGATCTCATCATTCAACTCAACTGCTCCACTGGATGATGGCATGTTTTCTTCAAAAGTAGAGAAGATGGAACTGGTAGACCAAATGAGATTAACTCTTGTGCATTCAACTGTTCCCTGAACTTCTCAATTTTCTACTCAACAAATTTTTTGGTGAGATCATATGTTGCAGATGAAACATGTTGTTCTCTTCTCCAAATGACTAACAAATCTGATTGTATTGTTTGCAATAATATGAAGTACATATGCAAGGACCCAAAAATGTGCCTTAAAGTCCCACAATTCTCCTCCCTGAAGTGTATAAGCCAATGTCTCTTTTGGGATTTTTTCTTTTCTAAGCAACTGACTCCTTTTGTCTGTATTTTCCAGCACAGATTAGTTTTTTGTCTTTTCCTGTCTCAAACTCTTGCAGCGTATAAGTCAAAAGACTAATCTTTGACTTGTGGAAGAATATATTTATTTTCTCAAATATTATATCCAAGTGTTAATTTCCCCCATAGTACTTAAACTTCTGAATAATGAACTTTATCATCAAGTCAAAAAAATGCAATAATAAAACAACTAGGGGAGAGGACCCAGTAGTTGTGCACCCTAACTTCGTGCTTCTAATTATCGTACGTGGAAATTTCAAGTCACTCCCAATTTTTTACAACTTACTTGGAAAGTCCCCTACTTGTAACTAAGGTTTTAGGGCCACATCATCAAATATGATGCCACATCAACATGCTTTTTATCAAGGTGTCCAAAAAAGCCCCCAAAAAAGTGAGACCAATACTTGTGCATTCACAGCATGTTTTATTGAGGGTTGATGTGGAATCACATGATTGGTTGCTTTTTAGATCAAAGAAATACATTTTGTTTAATTATGGGTAGTCATCATCAACACTAACAACTTTAAAGTCACAACTATTGGGTCCAATATTGATAAAAATATTGGGCATTATATGAACAACTACTATCACAACTATTGAAATATGCTCAGGTACTGGGTCCTCTCCCCTATTACATTAACAGAAATTCTCATTCAAATTTGCAACAATACATCAACTATTGCAAACCCTCAAATACTTAGCTTCTCAAATAAGTTGAATACAATCAATAATCTCCAAATTTGGTCAACGACCATTAAATTTGCAATGTAGCACCTGTAGAAACCCTAGATGGATTCCTCCACAATTTTCAGCTAGGGTTGATCTTTCACAACTGAACCTAGTATCCTAGAGTCTTCAAACCCTCAAACAAGCAAGCATTCAAGCTTCTACCAATTTGGTATGAAAAGTATAATCCAAGACATAAGCATGCCCAAATGCTAAGCTAGTGACTCCTTATAAAAAAATTCAATGACTTCAGGAAGCTTCTAGAAATAATATTATTTTATTCTCCAAAGTGACTTTATAATATATTATTTTATTTAGTCAACTTTATTAAATCAATTAAATATAAAGTCATCCTTTTGATATTAATTTATTGGAATAACTTATAAATAATTAATTTAATATTCTCACTTTATTTAATTAAAATAATCAATTAAGCTATCCTTTTGAAATTTCTTTAATTTGGACAACTTAATCAATTAATTTAATTTAATTACTTCACCTCCAATTCCGGGACTTTACATGTCCACTACTTTCTCCACCCAAGAAACATGCTCATTGCTATGTTGACCCCTACATATACCACCAAGCATGGTAAATCAAACCCCATAACATATTTCATAATGATATGTAGAGTAATGTTAGATGAGCAATTTTATAGGAATTTGTTGACATCTCCACAACATGCTTTTAATACTCAATTTTTTTCTCTTTTGATCTTCCAATGTTTCACAACAAGACTAAGCATATTGGAACTCAACACTAGAGAGCTAGTTCAACAAGTAGTGGTTGAACTTGTATATTGTCCAACAAAGGAACAAATTGTTGATATCTTCATGAAGCCCCTTGCTTATGATCACTTTCAGACACTTTGAGCTTTGCTTCATGTTCTTCCCAATGCTCATTATAGGGGAGAAATGACAAAACAATCAACTTTTTTTGTTTTTTGTATTGTACTTTCCCAATGTTCATTATGGGGGAGAATGAAAGAATAATGAATAATGTTTAATTGTAGTTTAGTTAGCGAACACTTACCTATTAGTTGACAATTAAATAGAAGCTAGCTTTGGTTCAATTTTTATTTCTTACAAAAGTACATTTTTTTCCTCTAATACATCAACAAACAAATTTAGTGAGCCATCCACAATATTTTCATTGTTATTATTTGTAAATGATCTGCAAATCATCATTGTTAATTTTCTTCTCTATAAACCTTCACATTTTTATAAAATGAGTTTATACACTAATCAAATGGAATCTTTCTAATTTTTTCCCTAAACAACATTACCTATTCTTTGCAAAACCATTTAAACATAATGAAGGAAAAAATGTTTAAAAATTTCCATTAAAATATCGTCGAAAGGGACATGAGTGTGGCCTTCAAATTTTGGTTTTCTTCAAATTCATTCTAATCCCCCATTCAACATCTCTTATTAGGAAAATTTATAAGTTCAAAATGGATGATTTGTGTCATTGAAGGTTTTCAAGCCTAGAAAGTTCTTGGCATTGCATTCCATTAAAATCTTAGCAAGGAGCTCTCCATTAAAGTTAAAAAGGCTCTTTCATTGTCCAAACTATTCAAAAGGTCTTTGAGGTAATCAAGCTTTTCTTTAATTGGGATGGAGACAATTTCAAAACAGAGATTTTTTTCAATAGCCACAATCTCTTATGGTTTCCCATTGTCAACTTGTCTTTAGTAGAAATATTATACATCAAATTTCTTTAGCTCTTTTGTAAAGACATACACTTTGTAAGAGGATTATTTTTTCTAAAGATTAGATCCTTTGGCTAGTGTTTAGCAAAAATTAAAGCTTTCTAATTTAGACATGGCATCTTTAATGTGTATGAAAAATATTTTTCCTCATGACATACTTCATAGACTAGGTCTTCAACAACCTCTTTCTTTGTTGAAGGACTGGCAATGGAATTTTGGCACTACTTTAAATAATTTTGTCATGATTGATTTATAAGGTTCTTAGCCCTTTTCCCCTTTGCACTCTACTAGCCCAATCATTGCTAGGGTCTTCATTCATCCCCAAACTTGGCTTTTTTGGATTAAAATGGTTTGGAATCCAAATTAGAGTCTAAAATTGCTCGCTTTCCTTGGTGTCTAGTTTACCAAGGTTTGTCTTTCACCTACTCATGTGCCTAGAGTGATTGGAATTAAATTCACAACATTTTGCACCCTTTCATTCTAGGCCCTTTTTCTTGAAGAATTACTCTATTTGGGGATATGGCCTCATGGTTCTCTTATATTGCCAAATTATGCGTTTTCATAGAGTTTCTATTCTCTTACAACTCTAGAAATCAAGAAAAAATGATAATATATAGTAGAGGTTTTGGTATTTCATCTTCTCTTAAAGATAAATGTTGTGTCTCACCTTTTCTTACTTTCAAATCTAGGAAAAGGCCAAGAAAGTGGCTTTGGAATTTCAACACCTCTAGGACATAATCAACCACTAGAAGAATGAGCCTTGCACCATGAGTAGGACTCCTAAGGAAAAATTTCCCTAAGGGTCACTACCACCCACTCATTATTGGGAGGCCGAGAGATTTTCACACATTTAGAGTTTCTTCTTGCCTCCATAGCAAAGGAGTTGGACTAGTTTTATATACAAAAATATTGATGAGTTGTCTAGTTGGCCTTCTCCCACTCAAGTTTCTATCAATGTCAACACTATCGTGCCTTTTTCTCCTAGTTAGGGGGTTTTGTTGCCTCTTGTTGTCTAAGACTCTCAGTACATGTAATGGCATGCAATCCTTTGTCTGGAAAACCTTTTAAGTGGTTTATTCCTTTCTCACTAGAAGATCTACCTCCTCCTTCTAGGGTGGTTACATGTGCTTAGCAAGATGACAGTGGTTGTGGATAAATATTTGTATGGTTTTTTCTTGTGTTTTTATGGGTCATGCATACCAAACAACTATGTTTTATTATAAACCTTCATATCTTCATGTTATGTCTATATTTTTTATTAAGATATACATCTATGAAGCATTTCCAATAATATTGTCCTAGTGTTGTGGTAAAATGGATTTATTTTCTTCATGAGTGATTTTAACAAACCTTTTTTTTATTGTTTTATAGAACTAGTAAGGAAAATAAAGAACCCTTTCAAAATATTTGAAATGTAGGTTAATTAAATTGCAATAAACAAATCTACCCTAGGATTTTATGGAGCTAAGACAGTAAATTGTAAATAGATAAGAACACTTTTGAAGTAATATTGCATCTTCATGGCATTATATTCCAAAATTTTAGATTAAACCCTAATTTTCTTACAAAAACCTTATTGAACTATTATTTAGTTTGGGATGAAATCATGGCACCAAATTGATTTGGATCAACTGTGTGGTGCAAAATTGACCTATCTGTGAAATAAACTTGTTGGATTTCATGATTTGGAAATTGATTTGTGTCACCTTTTAATATCTAAATTTTCAATGATGAGATAGTGCTTTTGATTTACTCCTTTTAGGAGCTTGCTAGGCAAGATGTATTCTCCTTTGTTCAAATCCTTATTCAAGTCAATTCAACAACTTGTGAATAAAGAAGAAAGACAATAAACAACTATGCAATGTGTAATTATCACAAAGTATGTAGATATTAATGTGCCAATGAATGCTCAAAAATGCTCCTTGAACGATGATGCAAGTAGTAAGTAAGAGATGGATATTTGATGTCCCTAAATGTGTTAAAATTAATTAGGGTTTCTCTTTTTATACAACACCCTAGAATACAATTTGGAATATTTCATGTTTTACACTAGCATACAATGACTAATTGGAGGGAGACAATGATGACCTAATTACAATTTTGAATTATAAAATGGTTGGGGTTTTTACACTATGGAATCGAATTAGATTCAATTTTAGGGCATGGTCGAAGTAGGAAAAAAGGTAAACTAAGGATCAAAACTAGTTCCTAGGGTTGTGGGGGTGGAATCAAGCTAGGTTTGGGGAAATATGCCGAATTTTAGTGTATTAACATACAAATGGCATGTTAATTATTTTCTAAAAGCTAACCCAATCAAATTGAGACCAAAATTAATGGGAAAATATAGGGTATGCAATTTTCCCATTACATTTTGCCCCTTGATGTGAATGTGAGCTACTATGAAAATGAATGTAAAAGTAAAACTAGTCATCATAAAAGTAAGATACTTCAGACACTCATAAATTGAAAAAAATGAGAATATATATTGAAAATATTCCTTGCAATTAGTACTTTATTTAAAATCTAAAAGCAAATAGAATCCAATGAGTAGCATTTTTCAAGAATTTGGAAGATAGGCACTAACACGATTGCTCTAAAAAATATGAACAATATCAAAGTAAGTGCAAAAAGAGAGTGTAAAGGATGGTATGAATCCAAGAATATGTGGAATGAAGCCAATTATTATAACCAAGAAATGAGGTGCAAGCTCCCCTTAATGGACCATTGTAACCATTCTCAAAATATCAAAAGATGGTGTAGGGAATTCGTTGGGGCACTATAACTATGAAGAGGTGGTCCTTTGTAAGGTGTAGGTTTCCAAGAACAGTCACAAGAGGACCATTGACAGCGATTTTAGTCATTTTTGACAGTCCTTATTCTTGTGAACCTTCATGGAAAATACAGTGTTGCAAATCCAGAGACATTTGCAAAAGGTCCTCTAATAAGGAACTCCAGTGATAGAGGTATAGTCACCTTGAGTAGATGACTATAATAATTAGCAAGGGGATGATGAGCAGCAATGGATTGTGCAGTAGTGAGTAAAAGGGCAGTGCATAGTAAAGTTGCTGATGGAATAAAGGGGAGCAACGTGAAGGAAAATTTGGCATAAAGCACTAAAGGTTTGAGCCTTTGAAATAGTGAATGTAATGATGGGAAGACAGTGAGAAGATGGCTTATATAGTAGTCACCATGCGATGAAGAAGGTATAGTTTTCATAGGAACCTTAAAACACAGTCAAGTTCATAGTATATGACAGTGATATTGCATAGACAATGGATAGGCAGCCATAAAACAAACTATGACATGCTATAAGTGCCTCAAAGAAAGGAGTAGACTTATGTTGTAAGTGCCTCAAAGAAAGGAGTAGAGAATTTCCCCTATTTTACAAATTAATAAACATGTCTACTTCATGAATACTTACATTTAATCTTGAATAAATCAAAAGTATACCCAATGGAATTTTAAAATATATAAATAGAATTATTTATACCACTACTTGATTATGATCCACTACAATAGTTTTTCATATCCTCAAATTCAACCAATTGGATATTTATCAACATTTCAATTATGTTTCTAACATACAAAATATCATTATAGCATTCCAAAGTCTTAAAAATTCTTCTAGTACACAACTAAACAAGTGTGATGACACTATTCTATGTTCTTTCAATAAAATCTTGTGTGCATGCAGTAGTATCTTGCATGCTTGCAAACTCTATGTCATTGACCATGTCAAAATTGTGTTCATTGTATTGAGTATGATCCTTGTCTCGTTTTTCCCTATCAAAATCATCAAACCAAATTTGATCTTTAGTATTTTTTGGAATCTATAGAAATAAAGGTGTTTTTATGGAGATACTTGACCTTATCCTCACATTTATGCACTCAATCAATTATCTTTGTCAAAGAAGAGTGTGGCTAAATCCATCTTGTATAGAGAAAAATAGATGCACACTTGGATGGCCTAATCCAAGCTAAGATTAGAAATGTTTACTTTTGATCTTATTTGATAAATCCTCTAAAATATTATTGATGGAAATAAATGTTTCCAAATCAAATGTGTGAGTCAAAATTCCATGTGACTTATTTTTTAGTTACAACTTCATTTCTATCTTTGCATGTCCATATCTATTGTCAAAGGTATATAAACAAAAACAGACATGTTTTAGCAATTAGGAGTCAAACTAACAATTGGAATGAGAAAAATATGGTTATAATTTCACTTGTATATGCACACAATCAACCTCAAAGAGTTGGAAATTTTTATCACCTCCAATCCCATCAAATTCATTATTCTTTTTCTAAATTGGCATTGCAATGTATTTTAAACACATATCTTGCAGAGAATGATATACCAATAGAACAATTTTTATCTTATTTTTACTACCAAATGATTAGAGACATTGGTGACACATCATTCTTCTATAAATGCAATTATATAGTAATATTATTATGGTATATATGCAATTTTTTACATAGATGTTGTCTCTTCCTCATAGAGTTCACCTTGATCACATTCTTGCACATGTATCCTTCATTAAAATTTGCAAGATCAAATACATAAATCGGGAAAAAATATATACACCTCATATCTAAAACAAGGATTTCTTTCAATTGTCACCCATATTATGTGATCATCAATATCATTGAACATAACACGGCCATTTGGAATTTGCAAGGCTTAAAGCCAATATGTGTTCTCAATCTTTTCAATATTAAATTTCTTACATAAACTATGTTTCTTTTTTACTTACATCCACCAATTTAATAAACATAAACATGTATTGTTAGTCGATGTACCAATTATTCAACATGATGATTTGTGGTGTTCTCAACTATCTTCAAGAATTGTCTCTTTAGGTGAGAGTGGTAGGACTCTGGCACTATTTATCTCCTAGCCTACATGCTTTAGTGCGTTGCAAAATATAGCCCACATATTCAATATGTTAGACCACCATCCCTTAAATATTTTATGAACAATGGTTGTGTATATTTAAAGTTCTCAATAAAAACATGAACCTCAATCCTTGCAAAATCTTCATCTATCAAGAACAGTGCATGATATATGCAGGTCTATCAAATACCTCTCACTTGACTGCATTATTTTTTACCTTTGTGATCAAGTTCTTCAACCACACACATCTAACATTCCAAGAGCATAGATATACATCACATGGAAGCACTTATCTACATCATGAATATTTTTACTCAGTATTTGATATTATTCCATGGGGTATATTGAAATATTTACAAAAAATAAAAGGTTTTAATAAAGAACAAAAAACTCGATAAAATTAATCTCAATAATTGTATCATCCACCATAAATTTGTTTAGTCTTCAATCAATATTCTTGTAGTAAAATCATTGGAGAAGAATGCACATCTAATATACAATATATCATATGTGTATTCCCAGATTTAAAATCAAAACAAGAAATGAAAATACAAACTTAAGAATCATATTCCAAACCAAAGTAAATGCCTCAATATAGCAAAGAGCAATGCAAATTTAAAATAAAAACAATGAAAACTAATATCAAATGAAAAACTTAGACATGTTATATGTGCTCTTAGATGAAATGTAGGTGCTCAAAGCAACAACCTGTATCTATAAAGTGATCATTCAAGTATATTGAAATGAAGGATGAATGGGTTGATTTATAGAGTTGGAAAGAGGAATGCATATAGTGGAGATTTAATCTAAATGGACAATTGAGATCAAATGAGAGAAAGTGGGGAATTCTTATTAGATAAGAATAGTAATGGGAGTTATAAATGGGTGAGGATAATTATCTTAATTTTTTATTTATTTTGGATAAATAGGTGTGCAAAGGGTATGAATGGTGGTGGCATAATAAGAGGGGTTATAAAGGAATCTTGAGTGAATATTTTAGATTTTATGAATAATGGAATTTATAGAAATATGGACATGGATAAATGGGTAATAAAAATGGATTAATGAAAAAGGGAATTTATGGAGAGTCATTTTATTAAGGATGGGTAATCAAAGGAGAATTTGGAAGGGGACTAGGAAATGGGAATGAGTTAGGAGTAGGATAGAACATTAGATGATGGTTAGAAATAGGTGTCTACAATATGCACAAGAATTCAAAAAAATGATTCATGTCACATACATTCCCATATGCTTCGAGTTGAATGCAGGCATTGCATACAATTGAAATTGTTATAAGACACAAGGTATAATGTATCAATATTGTACTTTATTTGAGCATAAATATTTTCAATTCAAATCGATCAAGGAATACATAACATACCTTCATTGTGTTCATACAAAATGTGGAATCTATGGCCAATATGTTGTTGTGGCCCTTTTGAAGCATTTAGTTAAGTTGATTTCGAAATTAAATTCCCAAAATAAATGGGAGTTCCCATCTCCATTGACAACAATGACATTTTAATCATTATATGCAAACCACTTATCAAGGTTTATAAAAACCATTTATGGCACCAAAAGAGGATCATTACAATCAAACATGTAGCTTGATGCCTTAATTTTACCACCAATATTCACAATATCATCCATAATAAGAAAATTGTCCCTAGAAGGTTGACCCTCAAACATGGTCATCTTCTCATGCACCATTTGCTTATGTTTTTTATGTACTACAACATGCCAAGAAATATCAATGACTCTACCCATCCATGCAATTATTTTCTATTATATGACACAAAGAAGGTATGCTTTCCTTGTCCACATGACACAAAGAAGGTATGCCTTCTTTCCCAAAAACTCATTGTTCTTTTGATCATGACAAGGTATGCCTTCCTTGTCCACATGTTGAACTTAGTGCTACCATACCAATACATGCTCTAGCTTTTGAACCATGTTTTCCTCTACTAAAATTATAAGTACAACCATGTTATGTATGTTTGCATCCAAGGCCACTATCATTCCATGATTTGGGAACTATGGAAGGATCAAAAGGTGTTAAATATGTTTCCTTGAAATCCTTTGGTCCATTTGTACACCAATACCTATGAAAATCATAAAGAATATTCAAACTATTAATATATGTAGTTAACCAATGATTATCTAGACACTCTTAAACTTCACAATTGTTAGTATGTACATTTGTAGTCAACATATTATTCTTACATGTTGTATTCCAAAAAGCTATTAATCATGGTTTTTGCATCAAAATAAAGAGCAATTTTCTTTGTATAATGCCTTTGAAAACAATTTGGGTAGGAGTCTCTTGAACTTTCTCCCTCAACAAATTCATTCAATCTATCAACCTCAATCCAAGCTAAAAATGGCTATGAGTCTTGAAGGGCATAAGTCTCCCATGAAAGGTCTTTGTGGGAAAACTTCTCACTAAGGGGGGGGGTGTTTAACAAATTTTTCCATGATGTAAGACCAACTTACATCCATCCAGTAGACAAGAAAAAATGTTAGCATTTGATTAGAAAATGTCCACAAATGATGATAACATACTTGGTAGAAATTATAGACATGTAAAATAGCCAGTAAACATGCTAAGTTTAATTATTTAAATTATGCCCATTGCCAAAATTAGAGGTAAATATCCCAAGGATATTGAATGTCAATGTGAGCAATGATTGTAAAAGTGAAATCAACAATGATTATTAAATTTTACCCACATAGAGCACTTGAGAATTACTTGGACCCTTCTTGGTCATACAAATCAAGAAATTGACTCAAGAGTTGCTTTCTACTTTGGTATGAGATGCTTTTGAAGGAGGGTGCATAGGTTGGGTCATGGTTTTTATTCTTGTTTTGACCCATGGTAATTTGTTACATCCCGAAAAGATAATAAATGCTCTACAAAAATAATTTTGTGTTAATTCTAGTGGGCATGTGATAAGGCTTCAGATAATTATAATTTGAGAAATGTACAACTATATTTGTATGAATATTCAACTTTATTAACATCATAAAAATGAATTCTATTTCACTTGAATAGAAATTTTGACTTACAAAAAATAGAAGATATGTACAAAATTATCTAATGGCTTCTAGAAATCCCTAGTTCGTCATTCAAAATAGATATTTTCATGTATTTATTAAATGTGTATTTATGATTTTGGAAGGAGATCTTTGAAGACCATGTTCTCTTCACATGGAACATGTATGATTTTTCAAGAGTCTTCTATGTGTTGTTGGAGTTTTTCTCTGCTACTTGAATTTTCATTTAATGGTTATGGGTTAGAGATATTTATCTTTTATTTTATTTATTGTTTCATTTATCTCCTCAAAATTTTCATTATTGACTTTTGAATTGCTTGGGTGAAAAGGGACACTTGTCACTTTGTGGTTGGTGAGGACTTGAGAGGTGAGTTTGTAGATTTTCTTAACCTTTGGGATAAATTAAGGAGAGGGGTAGAAACTTTTGGATTTGATTACTCACTTTCATGTTTGATTTTAGTGAGATTAGAGAAGATAAAATAGAAATTTAGGGTTATTTTCTTGAGTTCTTGACAGAGATTTGTTGTGTTAAAGAATAGTTATAGAGCTAGGGAATGCATGTTTGAGCTTGGCAAAGGAAAGGATTGAGCTTGAAAATACAATAGAGAGTTAAAACTATTATTTTTGAAAGATTTAGAATTTTATAGTAAGACCTTCTTTATTCCCTTGCATTTATTTTGATATTTCCTTTGTGTTGCATGATCAAATGATATTATTACATTACCATGAATGTGTTCGCGAGTGTGTTAAAAAAATTAACAATTTCATTTTTTATGGTTGGAAAGAAAGCTTTAGAATTTATTAATGGGTTTGAATTTGTCAAGGAAAGTTCCCATCAATAGGTTTGAATATATTTATATTTGGTTGTGTTCATTTGTGTTTTTAATCCTAAAACATCAAGTTGAATTCCCCAATTGTTGAAATTTAAAGTAACTTGTATGAGACAATCAATCTCTTCACCAATTTAAAAAAGTATAAAATTTATAATGTGTACTCTCTTCATCCTCAATTTGGGGATGATTTCAAAATTAGTAAAGTTATATGAGTCGTAATAGATTGAATATATATGAGTACATTTCCATAGAAAACTATTTTAAACAAGCATATATCCTATTTGATCTTACATAATCAAGGAAAAGATGATTGAAATTAGAGAATTTGAGTGTCAAGAGTGTAATCATGGCATGATCATGTACAAGGGTGTGATCTTGTCTAGATTTTCATTATTCTATTATGGGTAGAATTAGATTTTCAATAATCAAAATATATGTTTGTTCGATAATATTTAAGGTACAAAAAATAATGGTGACTTGTTAAGGATTATTGTGGGGTTCACTATACAAGGTTTAAATTTTTGGTCATTCTTGGGCTTGTTGAAATTTTGGGGCAGTTGGAATTTTTTATTAGGCCTCTTGGTTGTTATTTTCCTTTCGTACATGTTGGTCCTTGGACCTTGCTAGGAACTTGAAACCTCCTTCGGTCTCAAGCCTCATTAGGAACTTGGAACCAAGTTGTATAATCTCGGCCCCAACAAGAACTTCGAACCTCAAGGTTTCAGTTCCATGTTCACATCTTCTCCCACTCCCCAACCAATGTTCTTACTTGAATCTTAAACCTTGAGTAGAACCTATAACCTCAAGGTTTTGATTCTAGGTTTGCACTCACTCTTGCTCCTCGACCAATGTTCTTCCTTGGATCCTAGACCCTGGGTGGAACTTGGAACCTAGAACCTAAAGGTTTCAAGTTTTAGGTTCCAGGTTTGTACTTGCTCCCACTCCCCAACAAATGTTCTTCCCTAGATCTTAGACCCTAAGTGAAACTTGGAACCTGGAACTCACAATTCTAGTTCTAATTCTACGTCCACTCCTGTTCCCAACCAACGTTCTTCCCTAGATCTCAAACCACATGTAAAACCTGGAACCTTGAGGTTCTAGTTCTAGGTTTTCACCTGCTCTTGCTCCTCAACAAATGTTCTTTCTCGGATCCTGGATCCTAAGTGGAACCTGGAACTTAGAACCTCAAGGTTTTGATTCTATGTTTTGTCACTCCCCAAGGGTATCAAACCTAGATGAAACCTACAACCTATAAACTCAAGGTTCCAATTCCAAGTCCACGTCTGATCCCAATCCTCGACAAATATTCTTCATCAAATCCCAAACCTTGAGTGGAACCTAGAACCTCAAGGTTCTAATTTTAGGTTTGTACTTGCTCCTATTCCCTAACTTATTGTTCCTTCCCAGAAGTTGGGCCCTAATAGGAACTTGAAACCTAAAGTGCATATTTTCAAAATGAGTTTGGGCAACAAAGTTAAATTCCCATTTTATCTCCCAACTATAGCCATGAATGTTAGAGATCTCCCAAATACTAGAAATTAATTCCTAACACATATTTTGATTTGAGATGCCTATTTTGGGATGATTGTTTACAAATTTGGCATTGCTATAGTTCCATGGGTTAGGTTTTCACACCCAACAATGGTTAAGTGATTTTTTTGGATAATTTTTTAAGGGAGGTTGGCTTAATTCTGATCACTAGATGTCAAAAAGTTACATGGTAGTCATTGAAGCTAAGTCTAGTTCATGTCAAGGGATTAAAAACTTGTGGAATTGAAGGATACTAGTAGTGAAGAAAGAGTTTTGTTAGAGAATGTCACTAGGGAATTAGGTATACATTCAGGAAGGTTTCTTGTCCATAGCCAAGGATTTTCCTATGTCAAACTTGTTGGCATGAATGTAATGTGGATCAAATAAATGTAATAATGTTCTGAAAACATTGCAAGTATTGTAATGATCTCCTTCATTTTATTTATGAACATATACCACTATGTCATGAATTACTAGTACGTTCAGTTACATAATTTCATGATCTTTGTTATATGCAAATACATAGCTCCACATTCTTTTATTCTATTTTTTTATTTTCTCAAATGTGTTATGATTTTCTTGCTCAATAAATAAGTACTAGTCTATGAGCATACACCAATCTCACCATCAAATAAAAAACACAAATAATTAGTTTAGTAATACATGAGTTCTTCATGTGCATCCATGATTGTTAATATAACTAAGGAATTAATCTTAATTGAGTATTTAGTAGATATATTTCATGTGGGTTGTTCTTGCATAATTGTATCAACTATATAGGGGTTTTATATAAACAATATTCATTAACCTAATGAGAATATTTGACATCAAGAGTGTAATTTGGTTTGGTTGTAGTTAATTTATAATTATCTATTTCATTTAATTTTAATAGATGTTAATGTATACCCTTAGGAACACCCTCCTTATTCTAATTTGAGCTTGAAGCATAAGAGAGATAAACCACTCTTGTAGACTTGACCATAACCCTCCATGTTCTGTTGATAAGCCGATTCCACTTGCATGATGACAATCTTGGCCTTGTGAGTGGAATTACATTCTAGGAAGTGGAGCAACAATTTTGGGACCCAACAAAATTAATAGTAAAATTAAAGTTATAAGGGATGGTAATGGATGTTAATGTGAGATATCAACTACTTTAAATAGTTTATACTTATGATCCACAAATTGAACTATAGAGAATTTATTACAAATAAATTAGACTAGTTTGTATGAATATTTGAAATAATATAGATTTATTTCACATAATTTAAACTAGGAGTAACAATCATATATGTCAATTAATTTTGGATGAAAATATGCATATTTTGAAAAATTATGCTTATCCTTTACAAATTTGATGAACTTTTCTTCTCAAATTGGACTATTTGAAACATATAAATACTCCAACATTTCAAATAAATCAAACTAGTTGCAATATAATGTTTCAAATAAATTGGACCAAGAGTAGGCTTTTCTGAAATAGTTTGAACTTATTCCTCATTATTTGGACTAGCTCCTTGTAAATTGTAAGTACATGTAAATGAAACTTACTATATTGTGGCAATGAATATAGTTGAGTTTATTGTTGATTTTTTCTAAATTTTGATGTATGCTAAGGAGTTATTGTGTTGGAAAATCCAATATAAATGTTCTTTGAAAATGGATATTATTTGATTGATTATTAAGAGATTGATTATTATTGATGCTAATAAAGAATGATTACATACAATTAAATATTTTTACTTTAGTATTTTATCAAGATATGCTTTCAATGATGTGCAAGTGTCATTGGATGGTGCATTTAAATAAATATATCTATATGCATAACTTAATTTTTCCATTCTCGTGCCAATGGTAATGGCCAAATCCTACAATTGCAAGCTTTGGAATGTAAGAAACCAAAATTTAAAATAGTTAGATGCTATTATGCCAACAATATTATACATGGGAGACAATCACTATTCTAATCTTATCTCAGATAAGTAGACTTTTGATAACTAGGCTAGACAAGTTTTGAATAGAATAATATGGAACAATTAAGAATTGGAATTAGTCTTGGCTTAGTGAGTTCACCAAAATAGTCAAATTATGCACTAAAACTATGAATCCAATTTATTGGCCCAATTTGATGTAAAATGAAAAGAGAAAATTACAAGGTGTGCACTTTTGTGTTCTCAATGCAATTGGTAGGTGTCAATCCAAATTTTGTAACCTTTGATAACATCCTCCTTGTATGTGCCCAAATGGGGCTATGGAATAGGGTATGAACATTCATTAAAGGGTAAAGGATAGAGGAATTTTGTTAGATGTTGTAGTTGGATATGCTTTAGTAGACATGTATGCAAAATATGGAAGCATAGACAAGGAATGTGAATTTTTTGACTTAATTCCTCAAAGACTTGTGGTCTCATGGAATGCCATGATTTTACAATATGCACAAAATGGGTTTGTTTAAAATGCTTTGTAAACTTTCTATAAAATGTAATTGGTAGGTGTAAAGGTAGACTCCACAATAGTTGCCAATATCATCCTTGTATGTGCTTAAATGGTAGGTTTTTAAGATTTGATTCCTCAAACCTTTAACTCCCAATAATCACTTGCAATCAAACACCTAGATCACAAAAAAGAGAGAAAAAGCAAAAGAAAAATTATGGAGGCCAAAGAGACTATTGATCCAAAATATCATGAATGATTATTGGATGTGCATTCTACAATGAATTGATACAATGATGAATCCTTATAATAAGGAAAAAACAAAAAGAAACCCTAGGAGAGGATAAAATTAGATCATGACATGTTTCCTCGTCCCATGACTTGAGACAAAAAAACATGACCTAAGTAAGGTTAAGTATGCTAGTGTGAAAAGGGACCTAATTAATTAATTAGAAAATTACCCTTTTACTCTAACAACCCCATTAAGTGCAACTTAGGGAGAAGCTAACACCTCTAATGATGAATGCACAAAAAGTAATAGATGGGTCCCGACAACTAGGCTTTATGAGGTACCCTTTCACAAATAAAAAAATATCTTATAACTAGAGAAAAAGAAGAAAAAATTATAGGAAAAACTCCTCTCCAAAAGATAAAAAGACATGTGAAGGACTAAGAAGCCTCCAACACAATGTCCCAAAAATAATAGGAACATGAAGATGATCATGAAGAACACCGCTAAAGCATAAAGTAGTTTCAAACAACTGTAAAAAATTGATTACTATAGTGTTGAAATTGAAGAATCTCATTTGAAATAAAAATGAAGAGAAAGATCACGAAAAAAACTACATAAGTGACCCCAATAATGGTAAACCAAGGAAATAATCTAATAAACAAATATACAAATGGCACACCAATATGTACGAGTGACCCCAATGACACTACTTAACCAATGTAAAGTATATTGCAAGTCAAAAATGTGTGTCAATAGTTTGAAGAAACTAATCAATTAAGGATAGAAGGATGCATTCACAAGCAGGAATGTAAGAATGTCTATTGTAATGTCAAAAATTATGTACTTGTGCAGTTTTACATCATATTTTGGACTCACTTTACTCTATACAATAATAATAATTTTTTAATATATCTACAAAAAAAAAACTTACACTTGAAGAGCATATTATATTTCATGTTATATTAGGAACGCAAGTGCAAATTTTTAGCAAAATTCTTTCAGATGGTAACACAACACATAGAAATCCATGTGACATGCTAGCATTTTGAAGAATCTTAAGATTCAAAAGTGTACTTTCTATGTGTGATCCAGGTGCATACTTGTCATCAAAAATTGAATTGTTCCACATGCTCCATATTTCATCACCATGTCGAATATCTTGTCAAGAAATTTCCGACGCATTTTAAACAGACCAAATCTGAGTCTGTATGTGAAAGTTATGGTCGGTCAAAGTTGAGGGTTGACCATGATGATGTGGCAGGAATGATGACGTGGAAAAAATGATGACATGACTATTTAAATTTAAAATCTGAATTCCCTTATATTTAAATTATTAAACCTTTTAAGTTTTAAAAGCCCATACTACGAGATTTTTAATGGGATTTATAAAGATTCTTAAAAAAATTTAAGGATCTTAAAAGATTTTTAGAGGATTTTAAAAGATTTTAAGGGAGATTTTTAAGGGCTTGAAATATCACAAAAGATATTTTAAAACTAAAATTAACATTAACCTCCAAACTTAAAACAAATTTAATCCCTTATGATTTTTATAGCTCAAAATTATGAGGGCCATGAATATAAGGAGACAGTTTGGTTTTATTATAGTTGTTAAAACTAATATTAAAACTAATCAACCTCTAAATGGCTTTCTTACGAGAAAAGACAAAAATAAATAAACAATATGGAACCCAAATGGAAGAATTTGTTTTTTCCTTTTTTTAAGGGGATAATGGTTGAGATTATTGTTTTATTTGTAAAAATAAGGGAAATTTGTTGTAAGGGGGTTATTTTATTAAATATGGTGGTTTAACCCCATATGGGAAAATTATGTATAAAAAGGGGGGAATTTAGGACTTGGATTAAGCAAGTGGTGATTTTTATGAAAATTCTGAATTGTGGAGAGAATTTTGTATGGAGAGCCTGAGTGCCTGAATTTGTGCATTGAAGGAGTGTTACTTTGCTGCAGTTGAAAGAGGAAGACTTTGAAACTCTTGAAGACTCAACATTGTATTATATTGACGCCTTGTAATAAATTTGGAGCATAATCAAGGATTGGTCACTCTTTGGAGAGGGACCCAAAGACGTAGCCATATTGGCGAACTCCGTTATCAACTTGTGTTTTGTCTTCTCTCTTCTATCTCTCTTATATTGTGTTCATCACTTTTTGATTGCTTTGATTATTTAAGCATTTTAAATTATGTAATTACATTTTCAAGACCTTCAATTTAATCATTGTGAAAGTTATTATTCACGTGCAACAGTCCTAGATCCTAACATCAAATCAATGTGGCTTTCTCACAACGTGTGTAGTAACATTGGAACAAGAAAGTAATGTATTTATCTCTCCCATTCAAGCAAATAAAACCTATGGTTTTTATATTTTGAGGGGTTTTCATTATTTTCATCTAATCAACTCCATCTCTCTCCTTTGGGAAACTTTGTCTAAATATTTTCAGCTCTCTCAATCACTCTCTTGGGGCTTCATTCTTGTATTTTTTTCTACTCTTAGTAGTTTGGGCTTCTCAAGGAAAGGCATTAACAATTTAACAATTATATATTTCATCTCCATTGGAGAAGGTCCTCATTGCTAGTAACACTACTCTTTTTATACATTTATTTTGACATTTTCTCTTCCAATGTGAGATAACTGCTTTTGTGTAGAAATAGAATATTATTATTATTATTATTATTATTATTATTATTATTATTATTTACATGCAATGGTGGTTCTCCAAATAGACTAGGGTTAACACCATTATTAAGCATTTTTTTTTTTCATTGATTTTAATCCTTAATGCACTTAGGATTTGAAAATACACTTTTTATCTATTTCCTATCTTGGCTATCCATGGAGGTCAAAAGACCAAAACAAGGGCTTGACTTAGGAAAACTCCTAAACGGCCCCAAAAAAAAATTCTCGTCTTGTGTTTGCAAGTTAGGAAGATTTTGGTACTCAATCTAAATATTTCAGAGGTTTGTAGTGTGACAACTAATCAAATGACACTGTAACATGAGAACATCTAGGTGAGGACATTTTTGCAACACAAAGACATTTACATGACATGCTAGTGTCGTAGATAGAGAGTTGCACTATTTTATCTTAGATTCCTCTTGACCTTAACATTCATTTTCTAATAAAATAAACTTTCATATTTTTTATATTTTCTATAACTCAAAATTTTCTCATTTTCTTTAGGGATATTTATCATAGTTGCATTATTCTACTTCAATTTTAGACACTCTCTTTATTCGAATGTAGTATATCTTTATATTTCTATAAGTCTATAAAGATCTTGTTTCATTCAAGGTAAAGTAAGAATTTGGTTGTTGGAAGTAAATATATTTTAATTAGAACTATTTTTCTTCTTCTACATATATATGGTAAGGTGTTTCATCTTGTTGAAATGCATGGGTAATCAACCACTACATCTACCTAGTATATAGGAACAAAAACTAGATACATATCTCACTTCAAATTGAAACTAAGTAAGCATTAACGCTTACAATATGATACCCTTCATAATTTGAAAAGGGAGATAGATAATAAGTCCACTAGAATTGTGTGTCAAAATGTAGTGCATGAAGGAGAACAAACATCATTAGAATGTGCACAAGATACTACCTACTATTGAAAAAGGGTGTATAAAACAAAGCACACATGTATGAAGGTACACAAGGTTGTGTTTGAAAATAACAAAACTCACACAACAAACCCCCCAAGCACTTTATAAAATAGTGTAAGTACAAAAAATGACACAACATGATGCACAAGATTCCCAAAATACATGTACAATGGTGGCACTTTGTCTCCATATGTTTACAAATGAAAAAGTAAATTCAATAAATGCTTATAATGCCTAGAAAGGACCAAATGCTCAAAATACATATAGATTATCTCAAATGAAGTCATATCACACAAATATAAATTTTCTAGGTTCCAAATATCTAAGTAATCAACCATAATGTGAAATAATGATAAACTAAATAAAAGATACTCAGGATAAATTCTGAAAAAAATGCATGGATAGTTGTGGAGAGCTTTGAAATACCCTTCTAATATCGCAAGGATCGTAAAAAGGGGAGATCCAAAAAAAATTATGAACTCAAGAGCTAAAAATGAAGATTTAACTTTCATAGATGATAAAATGTATTGATGGAATGTAACTAGTTGGTGGTTGAAATTGTTTCCAATCGACAGGTTTGAATGTTGTCATGGATTGTGGGTGGTCACCGAGAAGTTCATCGATAGCAAGCCTACCATAGTTGACGAGGACATGAGCTTGGGCTTGCAAAAAGACTTAGACCAAAAAAATGAATTTCGTGTTGGAGAATTCAAACATCACCAAAAATCTACAAATGTTGGTAAAAGAATGCCCCAATTTTTGTAAAAATGTCATTACAACTGAAGTATCTTGTCGTCGATAAAAATGATGCCACAAAAAATGTAGGGGTTTATGTAGAGCATGCATAGGAGAGTATGATTATTATATAATTGTATAGATTATTCCACCTTAGATCTAGTTCCCTAAAAAAATCACTAGCTTTGATTTCAATGTTTGGATAGGCAATCTAAAGATTTTTTGGTGTTATTGAAGTCCATTTTGCTCCAAGATGCACCATTTGATTGTTCAATGTCAAATATCTCAAAAAATAGATAAGGAATTACATATGTAGAGCTCTAATACCATGTTGGAGTTTATTCCTCAACCCTACAACTCCCAAGAATCACCTACAATCAAACACTTATCATAGAAGAAAGAAAAAGTAAAAAAATTATTATGGAGGCCAAAAAGACTATTGATCCAAAAAAACATGAATTGTTATTGAACATGTGCATTCTACACTGAATTGACACACTGATGAATTCTTATGATAAGAAAAAATAAAAAACAAAAAAAAAACTAGGAGAAAATAAAATTAGATCATGACATGTGTCCTCATCCTATGACTTGAGACAAAAAAAAATACATGAAGTAAGCTTAAGTATGCTAGTGCAAAAAGGGACCTTAACTAATTAATTAGGAGATTACCCTTTTACTCTAGTAAGTTTCAAATAGAGTATGGACATCCATCAGAGGTGCAAGTTTAGAGGAATTTTGGCAGATGTTGTAGCTATAACGAGCCTAGTAGACATGTATGTAAAATGTAGAAGAAAAAATGTCGATGAAGAGTTGAATCTTACTATGGACCAATTTATAGACTTGTGCATCCTTTGTAGGGGTGACTATTGTGATACCATTGAAAATGGGTTTGTTGAAAAGGCTTTAGAAACTTTCAAGAAAAATGCAATTGGCAAGTGTAAATCCATACTCCAACACCTTTTATAGCATCCTCCCTATCTATGGCAAAATAAGAGGTTTCAAACAAGGTATGGGCATCCATCAAAGCTTAATAGAAGGGGGATTTTCATTAGATATTATAATCAGAAAAGATCTATTAGATATGTATGCAAAATGTGGAAGCATAGGCAAGGCATGTGAACTATTTGACATAATTCCTCAAAGAAAACAAGGTAGGGTCATTTGTCAAAGCATAATGGAAAGATATTTTTTAGGTTTTATAGTTAGAATGCCTAGGCATAAATGCATGAAAAATGTAGAAACATATACAAGGTAGTGATCTATTTGATTGAATTTCTCAAAAATGTGGTCTTTTAGAATGCCATGATCACAAGAAAACTCATAAAATAAATTTGTTAAAAAGGTTTCAGAAACTTTCAAGCAATGAGAATCCACAACTTGAGCCAACACCCTCTTCTTGCACCAAAATCGGCTCCTTTGGAACATGATATGTACATTGATCAAAGCACAATAAAAGAGGATTGCTATAATGGAATACTACTATTGCAGCTACCAAGATAGAAATGCCTAAGGAAAAGCATGTAAGTTGTTTGATTAAATACATAAAAGAAATTTGTCTCAAGGAATTTGTCATTGAATGTAAGCCTAGACATAATAAGTTCATTGAAATAAGTTAGATTTGTATTGTTTAATTGAATGAGGAAATAGGTTACTGAAAGGGTAAGTACTCCCAAGCTTACCACTAGAAATGTTATTATGTATTAGACGTAGACTAAACAACATTGCACATTTTCCATACTCTAATTCCAATCATAAAATTTCATTGTCATCCACTACTCATCTCTCCACCTTTCTTAACATACTCCTTGCATGAGCCAAAATGGGTGTCTATGGAATGTGGTATGGACATCCAAGAAAGAAGAATGCATTATTGTTGGTGCAGCTACCCAAGTAGAAATGTCTTCAAATATTGGAAGCATAGACAAGGCATGAGATCCATTAGACAAACTACCTAGTAGAAATGTGGTCACAGTGGAGAAGCAATTCTTTGACTATTCCTATGGTAATTTAAAGTCATTTCATATACTTCAAAATCTTCAAACTGTTTTCGAAGGAGTTGTTTATCCAAAGAACCATTCATGTGTAGATATATGTGTAGTTTATGGAGAGAATTGTAGACATTGGATTGTTGTAGAAAATAAATGCTTTATCTTTTTTGGAGTTAGATTTTTGGTATGTCCCATTTTTAAAAAAAATTGCACTCTAAATTGAGTTTTATTTTTAATATATATTAGGCATAGTTAGTTAGTACAGTGTCACTAGTGGACTTTTAATTTGGGAAGGAGAAATAAATTTAAGTTCAAGATTTTTTTCTAATATTTATGATTATTTAATTAAATTTATTTTGAAAATGCAATAAAAGTAAGGTTGGGATCTTTTTTGGTTTCATCATTTATGATTATAAATTAAAAAAAATTGAAAAAATTGTGGTCAAGATCTTTTTATCATAGTCTTTTCAATCTCAACCATTGATCTTTGTATTTGCTCAAATATTTCTCACTAAGATGTCTATTGACATAACAAGACATGACCAATATATCAAACAAACTATGTGTAACTAGAAATTTGTCACATTTATCAATTTTAATTAACTGTTATTGTTTATTTATAAAACATTTGCAAGAGTAATAAATGAAGACTGAAGAAAACACATAATAAATATTGCAACTTTAGTAACAACAAAAATAAATGAATTTTATTAGTCTTCAAGAATAGTGAATTAAAGTTTAATGTAAAATACTTCCACAATAAGGGTTCACCCCGCAGCGTGACGGTTAAGTCACGGGCTTTGTTGATAGAGCATCACAGGTTCAAGGCTCTCCCCCATCGCATGAAGGAGGCTCCACTAGCGGTTGTACAAGGAAAGAAGGAAGCTGGTTAAAGTCCAAGGTGGTGCTCGAACCACACAAAAAAGACCCCATGGCAGGTGCAGAGGATCAGAGGCCAGGGTGGAAGCAGCGTTGGAGGTGGAAGGAGTATTTCGGGTCGAGCCAGTTGGCGCATGAGAGATCGTCGTGGAGGATGGGTGGATGGAGCTTGGGAGGAGGAAGTATATGGGCTAAGGATGTTGGAGAGATGAGGTGGCTAGTGCAGATGCTGGAGGGATAAGGAGATCATGTACACTTAGCGCAGTGGAGGAATAAGGATATCATTTCAGAGAGATAAGGTGGTTGCGTTGGAGCTTGGAGTGATGAGTAGAGTAGTGGTGGAGGAAGGAGAGGAGGTAGAGGAGGAGAAAGAGAGAAAGTAGGTGGTGGGAGGAAGGAGAGGAGGTAGAGGAGGAGAAAGAGAGAAGGAGGTTGCGGCGGAGCCCTGAGGTGGAAGCAGAGAGGCAGGGGTTGAGACGGTGGTCGAGTTCGGTCTAGGAACTTGACACATGGACGGAAAGAAGGGGTTGAGACGGTGGTCTAGGGTTCGGTCTCCACTGTTGTTGACAGTTGTTGTGTCGAAACCTTTTGACAGTCAAAAGCGCTTACGGATCAAAAAAAAAAAAGAACTTCCACAATAAACTATAAAGTTGTCAAATTATTTCACAAAAACCAATAATATATAAAATAATATTATTATACTTATTTTTCACAATTTCAATATATTAAAAAATATTTTAACATCAATATGCATTTGTTAATGAGGAGTCTTTGAACAAATATATAAATTAATAATTGATATTAAAAGAACTTATGTTAAAAATATCTTAACACAAAATTTACAACGAATACATAATTATGACATGTGAAAAAAATCTACCACAGTAACCCATTTACAACAAATTGATGATTATGACATGTGAAAAATATTGAAATTTAACTCTTATTATTTAGGAGTAATGATCATTGGCTTGGTGCATATAGGAAAGAAGGGAAGAAAGAAATATTCTACCATGCTCATGAAAGTAAACATGGAGATTATTCCAATCAAGTGCAAAATAGATTTGAAAGGTTATGTAGATGAAATATTTTGAGGGTCCATTTAAAATCTTTCTTCTATTTCTATCACTTAACTCATATCAATTAGTTTTACAATGAAAGAGATTGTATGGTTGTGGGAGATGTGATAGAGATTGTATGCTTGTGGGAGATGTGATGAGTCGAGTTTTTGTGGATTTTAGTGGAATATTTTTTGTTGGATAAAATTGGTATAAAGGGGATCATTCATGAAATATTTGATTTTTATAAGAATTTTGATTCTATTTATTTTTCTATTATTTTATGATAAGGATTGTATTTGTTTTGTTAGGAGATTATATGTCAGACAAATTCACTGCAAGCATTTCACCATCAATAATTCACTCTCAACAATTCACGGCTAATAATTCATTGTCATGACATATTTATTGCATATACAATTCACCACCAACAATTCATCGCTGGGGTATATTCACCAAGTATACCTTTTAATACATTCAACAAAATCTCTATACTTTTTTCTTTTTTGGGTGCTCTTGGCCACTTAAATATTGAAAAAAGTATGTGTGGTGAATATACCATGACGATGAATTGGTGGTGGTGAATTGTATACGTGATGAATATGTCATGATGATGAATTATTGGAGGTGAATTGTCGGGATGAATTGTTGGTGGTGAATTTTCCTAGAACCATATATCACAAACAAGTCTTTTATAATTGAAATACCAACAAATAAAACTATTACAATAATTTTCATCCTACAAACAATCAATTTTAAAAAATATATAAATATTATATCTTCTAGATAATTCACAATTTGATTATAGAAAAATAATGTATCTATAACAAAATTTTATTACAATTAAAAAGTATGAAAACAGACCCATTAATTTTGTGGATCTTAATTACTAATTTAATTACTAAATCTTAATTCTTATTTAAATTAATTTTTATATTATGCGACTGATAACATCCCTGAGAAGATTTTTAATGAAATAATCTTCAGTGGGTCCATTTAAGATGAAGACACCAGTCATTTTCATAAAAAATTGTCAAATCTGATAATGAGTGGCCAGTGAAAACTCCATAACTGTGACAGAGAATTCTTTGCCCCTACACTCCTCCAAATATGCATAGATGGTGACTGATTGTGGGCAAAAATGCTCCATTCCATGCTCAGAAAACTAATCAATTTTGAAAAGCAACATCAGCATAAAATTACAAAAAAAATCTGATTTGTCCTTACCTCGATCTATGAAACGAAAATAATAGTAATATTCTCTTGTCATTATCAGAGCCTGATTTATCATATGAGATTTTGATTCCATGATTCCCTGGAAGAGCCTCGGGCAACACCGTCCGTTGAAATACAAATCATTGACTGTACGCGGCACCGACATATTCATACATTTATATCTGCCTTCGATTTCCAATGCTCTGTACTTCTCATGGCGGCCATTGCACTGCCTTCGCTGCTTCTTTCTCCATCTTATTTGAACTCAGATCCAATTGACGAAGAAGAATTTGAAGAATGCAACACTCTAACTGTGCTTGATTATGGGAATATAAGAAAGCCAAATCGCTGGATGACGCCACAGTATTTGAGCTTACAGATTCGCTGCTCAGGGTAATGAAAAAAAACACAAACCCCTGTAATTAGGGTTTTAGCTAAATTTGTGTTTTTTTTTTCCCCTTTTTGAGCTTTTTTAAAAATTCAAAGGATTTTAGCTAGGTTTTCTTTTCCTTTTTAACTTCTTTTATAAATAATAGATTGATGAGGGACGAAGCACAGAGGGCTCTGAAGCACCATTTCAGAGGTAAAAGCAATAAAAAGCTGCAGCATTTACCTGGTGTTGAGAAGAAAACCAAATGGCCGCATGGAAATGAGGTAGGTTTAGTTCAAATTGTCTCGTAAGAAAAAACTTGCAACTGCTTGTGAAGTTTTTGGGGATTTTATACGTATTGTGTGCTGAAAGTGTGATTGAAACAGAATGCAGATGGGAATTCTGTGAAGAATTGTTTTGGAGAGTTGCTGCTTCCCACATTTCTTGCTGTAGAGATTGATGATTGCAAATTGGGGACTGGGCTTCTGCAAGAGTCTTCAGCTGAACTGGGCAACGGGAATGGAAGTGTGGGTAATGTGGAACAGAGCAACCACTTGTAAAGAATGAGGGCACTGTAAACTAGCAATAGTCAAAACAGTTTTGTAGAATATATCAGAGACAGTTGTGAATCTGCTCTAAATATTCAGAGGGAATAGAAAAGTTGTGAAATTTTTATTAATTATTAGAACAGAGCACTGAGTTTGTTCGAATATAATTGTGACTTGTTGACTGTGAAACTAATACAAATTTTTGAATTATAAAAGATTTTTTTTTGGAGTAGGCAGTTAAATTTTTCAAAGATATTAAGTTTTCACAATTCATATAGATTATTGTTGAGTTGGTTTCTGAATCGATTCTGTGAAATATTTTTGCATCCACGTTTTGGACCACACTCCATGATCCATCATCAGGATGAAAGCAGAGAGCAGGGATCACAGAGTGTGGTGGATCATGGAGTGTGCTCTGAAACATTGATGCAAAAATATTTCACACGATCGAATCCAGAAACCAGCTCAACAGTTAGTATTTTTTTACTTGTTTCTCTTAGATCCCAACCTTATCCATCTATCTGGATGGTTTAGGCAAATCATCATGAAAATTAAGGACACTCTTATATATAATGCTACAGTTTTAATAGTTTAATGAACCTTGTCTCAAACATCAGCAATTACATGCATTTTGAATTTAGAGAACATTCTTATAATTGTCAAATAGAATGGTAATGAAAATAATAAAAGTTTAGGATTGAGTCAAGATTAGAATTATAAATATGGAATTAAATTTATTGAATTTAAATAAATTAAATGTAATATCCAGTTCGAATTTTAATAGTGAAATATTTTGTTAAAGATGTTTTTGATAAGATAAGCAACATTTACAGGGTGTCGTACCCTTTACACAACAGGCCAAAAAGGACAAGCATGGTTTTGAAAGGATAAGATAAGATGGTTGTTAAAGATGTTACGAATTAATTTGTTAATATTTTAAAAATTAAGGGTTTGATCAAATAAACACTTCAAAATATGTAAATTGATTGTACTCTGGTTTAGATTTACGCTTATAGAATTGATCTCTATGTCTATGAAATTGATTTGGCATGTGGAATTGAACTTAGATCCATAGATGGTAGGGTGTGGATGATTATAACAATTTTGTTGTATCATTGTCTAAAGTGGAGTAGTGTCCACATAAATTATTTGGAAACTTGTTAAATGAGAGTTATGGTCTCAATGAAGGCCCTAAAGACTAGTTCAACAATGATGAACCAAAATTGAAGATAATAGGCATGATTGTACTACACCTAGGATGATATGCTTAGATAATACAATTACAATCCTTAATAATTTTGGTATAATAATATGCAAATGGATTAGAGCATATGTCAAACATACTTCTAAATAGATAAAGAATGTCTTTAAATACAAGATAGCACATAAATCTACACAAATGTGGGTTGGGTCAACTCACAATAACTAGGGAAAAGTGAAGAGGAAAATAAATTAAAATTATTAAAAAAATAAGAGGATGGTGAGGAGAGTTGAAGTACAATCATGGGTGCTAGCAAGGGGAGTTAAATGGATTATAAAGAGAATGGTGGAAAATATAGGCACAAGAGTATGGTGATTGGGAGTGAAGGTGGCAATGTGTCATTAATAAAGCACAAGAACCTCGTGAAGATCATGGACATCTTTCATTGCATTAAAGAATGTGCTCTCATAATTGTGGAATATGCACAAAAACAAGTTGTTGAAAAGGTTTTAAAAACTTTCAAGCAATTGCAATTGATCGGTGTAAAAGCCAACCTCCACAACCTTTGATGGCATCCTCCCTACCTGCATCGAAATGAGAGATTTTGAACAAGATATGGGTGTCCATCAAGCCTAAAGGATAGGGTAATTATCTCAAAGAAGTAGAGGGCGTTAGTGATATATTTTGATAAAGATGTTAGGAATTTACAAGGTTTTGATCAAATGAACATTTCCAATTTTGTAAATTGATTGTGCTATATTTTGGTTTAGATTTACGCTTATAGAATTGATCATTGTGTCATAGGACACACATAGGATAGTTATCACTTTATGTCTCCTCATAATATTAAGACACGTGTCATAATCTTATGCAATCCTATGTCTCACCGTGGCCTATATAACCAAGGGGTTCTCTTTGTAATCTCATTCAATCAAAGTCATTTTCATTGTCTATTTACATCCTTTGATAGAATAGAATTATTCTCTCATAGTTGATCTCTCGTGTGCTTTCATAGAAGTTCCTAGATCTTGGCTGGCTAAATCTTCATCCAAATATTGCATGGTATAGAGCATTTTATACCAACTCTTGCATAGTATCAGAGCTTGTGGAATTGTTTTTTGTTAGTCTAATTCAAAGATCTAGGTTGCAAATCTTTGTGGATCTTGAAAAGTTGAGTATGCTTTTCTCTTCCATCAAATGATGATCTAGAGAATAAAAAAAGCTTGATGGAAATACTCGATTTGGGGGTTTCCTTTTTGTGGCTTTGTGCTATAGGTTCATTTTCGAGCTTTTTGGTGCAAATTTGAGCTCACTATTGAATTTAGAGTGTTCAAGAAAGTCATTTTTCCTTTTGTTTTGTCTAAATCGGACATGTGAGGTTAGATCTACAAGGGTTTGAAGTTAGGATATGGTTGTCAAATCTAGAAAGTATCTACAATTTTGGAGCATTTTGGGTCAAAACTTAACCTGCCATTGTGTTTAGAAGGCCCAAGAACCTTAAGATCAATTATCAATTCATCAAAATCGGACACTTCTACCCATGGCCATAAGAGAAAAATCCATCCTCGATTGCACAGATTACAAGGAATATTATGTAGAATCTTTAAGATTCCACTTGCGCAAGCATCTATGCAAGCAATACAGTCAAATTTTTTTAAAAATATATATATATTTTATATTATTTTTTCAAAAATATTTTAAAAAATTGGTCACAAGTCATACTTGTGATTTGTGTACGAAAAATTGCACAATAGGTGTGTGCCACATGGTTCATTGCTTTCTCGCCACCTACACGACGCAGCCCATTACCATAATCACTAGAAACCCCACAACAAACAATGGCCTTAACTACAATTAAATATATCAACAGGAAGAAGAATTAGGTGAAGAATACTCTGGTGTTTCTCCTATGAAACAACTCAACAAGCCAAATACCATCTCCGACACTCACAAGCAATTTTCAGTCAATGTGATAGCAATTTCAGCTAGTAGAAGGGTGATTTTGCAACAAAGGAAAATTTCATTCAGAAAGGGGCACATTTCATCGAGCATTTGTTAATGTCATCATGACACCAACATGACTTCATCAACCTTTCACCCCCAACCTACCCCCTTCTCCAATGGAGTTTTCATTTTGGTAGTCAATCTTTAAACAACTATAAGTCAATCATCTGACCTCCTTTTTCTGAGCAATTTATTTTTATTTGGGGAAAAAGTTCATGCTCTTCACAATTGTGCAACCATTTTTGGATTTTGATGCCTATTTTTTCCAAAAACTACATCTATAGGTGTTGCTAAGCAGTTCTCCTTTTGGAAACTTTAGGGGCTTCGTTCTCACTTATCTAGTAACATTTTTTTGTGCAATTTTTTAAAAAATTGTATATTTTTGTGTACTTTGTGATATTGTGATCAGTTTGATCTCATTTTGTAAAAAAAATGTACTTTGAGTTTGTAGCCAAATTTGACATCTATATGCATTAAGATCAAACCCACTTTGCTATTTTTGGTAAGTGGCAATTGTAATCACACTAAGCATAAAGTGCCAATCTCATATATTGTTGGAGGGGCATGTTGATTTAGTAATTTGGGATGGTAATTGTGGTAGTTGATTGCTTTTTTTTGCTTGTTGTGTGTTCATGCAAAGGGGAAATCTCAAATTGAACTCCTAACTCCATATAATTATGCTTTATGGAGAAATTAGTATGAAATTATCTCATGGGAAAAAGTTATCTAGGCTATCTGAAAGAAAGCATTTTTGAACCTATTGATGCTAAAGAAAAGGAAAGATGGGATATTGATCATGAGAAAACACTTGGATGCATATGTTCATTAGTCTCTTTTGATAATTAAAAATTTCATATCGAACCATGGAAAACACTTAAGGAGGCTTGGGAGAATTTGAAAATTTGTATAGTAAAGCTTATAAGATTAGGGATATTGGATTGATAATGATTTGATGAATCTTGATCCTAAAGGTTTTGATCACATCCAAGACTACATCTCCAATATTAAGCAACTAAGAGCACAACTAAAGTATTGCAATATTGATAAGGAGGATTTACAATTGATTCTAAATGTGTTATCCAAGCTTGGTCTTAAGTATTTAGTATTTGTTTATGGCTTTCATACCCATCATTTTTTTGTGGGAGCAACATATGTTGATCCTAAGTTTGACAAATTTATAAATCTCATAATCCAAGAGGAAGCAAAGTTAATTCAAATGAGTATCATCAATTATTCTAAGCCACGAGCATTGATGGCTAGTGAGCCAAAAGTACATAAAAAAATTAGATAATCTTGAAAAGAAGAAAAAGAACAAGTTACACGAATAATTTGAATCCTCTCCCTCTCAAGGGGAAACTTCTAAGAATGAGAAGCCTAAGTGTGCATATTGCAAGAAAACAAGGCATACTAAAGATCAATGTTATTCAAAAAAATTAATGAGTTGAAGCATCTTCTTGAGATGAATCAAATCAATTTTCCTTCAACAATGTTAGGGTGTTCATCTTCTTCTTCTTCATCAAATTTAGACAAACATAAGGGGCAAGCAGTTGTAGTTTTAGATTTTGAGTCAGAGAGGTGTATACTTGATTTTGGAGCTTCACATCATATAGCTTCACCACAGAGTATGTTCTCTTCGTTTGATTCTTGTTAGTCACCACACATCTTGATGGCTAACACACATGTGTGTTTGTGGGAATGTATTTATTGAAATGGATGATAGATAATTTAATGATGTTCTTTGTGTCCCTTCATTATTAATCAATATCCTTTCTATCTATCAAATTACACATAGTGGAATAGGAAAGAGTGTTGAGTGCACACCATATTTTTCATAATCCAAGATTTACATAACAAAGATATAGTTGTAGTTGGAGAGGTTGATCATCAATTTCGAGTCTACACCTCACATTTTTCTCCTATTATTCCTTTGGTTTCAATGTACATGTTATGGAATCTAGTGTGGACACTTTAGAGGAGATTTAGTAGATGTATTTGTTGCTACATGCATGGCTTCTTGTGATTCAATGCAAAAGATCATTCATAGTCTTTTAGATACATCTACTTGGGATGAGTACTTGACACACATTGCAAGTTATTTTTGTGTCCTATCTTGTAAACATGGAGGACACTACTAAGGATATCCATCTCCTCTTTGATTTCAATTTCCATGGATTTGTATCATCTTCTTTAGATATTGTGGGAGAGCATTTTGACTCTCTTTTTCCTTCTCCTTCTCATCATTTGTCACATTTTGGGATAGGTGTGGAGACCTTTGATCAACATTTAAAGGATCCATCTTTATCTTTGGATTATGTTTTGCATCCATCTACATTAGGTTCAAGATTTTCATCTTCTTTAGTGTGGCATGGAACACCTAACTTGATTGTGACAACTTTTAACATCAACATGGGGATACTTGAGCATAACTCAAAGAAATCACACATCATCTTTCTTCCCTCATCTTTTTTTCAGGAGGAAAAAAATCATGCATACAATCTTGGTTTTGTTTCTTCCTAAGGGGAATAATTTTATTTGACGGGATTGGATCATCTTCAACATTCAATGTCAAGCCTCTACCATCATTGTAGGAGACTCTACATTGAGGGGGGGTTGCATAATCTCTCTTCTTCTCTCTTATAGGGGGAAATTTTTCCTCACATGTGGTTTTGTCCTTATCATTCTTCTTTGAGAGAATTTTGTTTTTTATCTTTTTGTGAGGGGTTTTGTCCCACTAGATTTTCTTCTTTTTTCCATTTTTTAAAGATTGTGTTTGTACATGGGTATCTAACATGGCCTAGTAGTTGTGATCCATCATCATCTTTGCATAATTTTCAATTTTTTACTTCTCCCTAAGTTGCACTTAAGGGGGGTGTTGGTGTGAAAGAGGTGTTTTACCTAACTAGTTCATCACCTAGGTCATATTCACACTAGTTACTTAAGTTTACTTAGGGTACACATCAAATAGTCATCACTTTATTTCTAAAATCATAAGATTAAGAAACATGTCATAATATTATGCAATCGTATGTCTCACCTTGGCCTATATAACCAAGGGGTTCCCTTTGTAATCTCATTCAATCAAGTCATTTTAATTGTATATTTGCATCCTTTGATAGAATAAAATTATTCGCATAGTTCATCTCTCTTGTCCTTTCATAGAAGATCCTAGATCTTGGGTAGCTACAATATTCAACCAAATCTTGCATGGTATAAAGAAGTCTATACCAAATTTTACAGAAAAGGAACTTCAACCTGCAAATGGTAAGGCTTGGAATATTATAGTAAAAAATTTGTACCATAATCTAAAGAGGGATGACCTCTATATGTATTATTAGGTAGCTAGTTAAGTGAGAGTTATATTCTTATTCAAGTCCCTAGTGGACTATTTCAACGATGATGAACAAACATTGAAGATGGCCAACAAGCACATATTACATCTAGGATGGTGTATGCTTTGATAATACAATTACAATCCTCAATAAATTCAGTATAATAGTGTGTAAATGGATTAGAGCATATGGCATACACAATTCCAAATAGATATGGAATGTCTTTAAATACAATATAGCACACAAATCTACAAAAAGTGGGCTAGGTCAACTCATAATGTCTAGGGAAAAGGTTGACAAACTTTAAATTTATTTTCTAGATTTTAATATTTTGCATAGAAGTGATTTGGTTCACTTTGAAGCTGTAATTTTGATTCAAGGCGAAAAATTAAGGATTTAGGATCAAGACTAGTTGGAAATGAGTGATGCCAAGGACATGATAGGATAAGGTTATGAACGAAATTTCAAGTGAGGATATGTTACTTGTGGACTTGCAAATTTTTATGTATTTTGGTATATTTTTCCTTTTTACCATTATATTTTACCCCCATTTACCATTATATTAAACTAAACCCACCAAAATAATTATCTAAATTGGTTAAAAAATTACTTATTAAATTGCATACCCATACCCTTTTACCATTATATTTTACCCTCATTTTGATGTATATATGAATTTATATAGGGATGCATATCAAATTAAAATAAGTAGTCAACATGAAAAATATTTTTTCCCACAGTCAAAGGATACATATGTGGAATACAATTCTTTTATTCTCCTTGCAATAAGCATTCCCTCATAAACTTACAAAATAGTAAGAATATGTAATGAGTAGCATCTATCACATGTTCAAAATAGGTACTAAGTACAAATTGCTTTTAAAAAAAATAAAAAATAATGACAAAAAGGGTAAAAGATTGTGTCTATGTAGAAATCAATAGGACTCTAGTTTCACAAAAGAATAATAGGACTTAAACTAAGAAAAATTCTAACATGGATAGATTTGTAAAGTTCTCTTCAATATAGGAATAACTATGAGCTTGTCACTATAAAATGGTATTCACAAAAGGAATTTCAGTGATATATATGACCTATCTAATTAATTGCATATAAAGAATGCAAAGAATTGGAGGTAACAAGAAAAAGATATGATCATGATAAAATATTTATAAAAAATCATCAAGTATGATACGCATATAAAAAGATAGGTAAGATCTAATTATGAAAGCACATTTAATAATATCTATTGAAGGTTTTGGTGTAACACTCAACTCCTCTTTTTATGTCTGTGAGGGCTCAATTTGGGTCTTTAGTGAAGACTATCCCTCCCCTCTCCCCTTGTTCTAAGTATTTTGAGGATGGTGTCTCATGAAATATTGTTCAAAGAAGGAAGAGAGGTCTTCCTAAACATGTTTTTGTTTCCCATACCCAACTCAAGGATGCTTGAAACAATAAGACGAGGCCTAGGATTGTGTAGGTGTCCATCTAGGTCTATTTTATTTGGCAATTATGTTACAACCTCATTGTACAAGGTTTACGGTCTCTTCAAAACCATCTTTTATGTTGGAAGCTTGGTTGCAATGATGAAAAGGTTTCAAGTTCTTTCAAAACCTACTTGTTTTTTTTGTTGTGGGTTAGTTATGCTTTCACTAACATTCCACATACTTTTGGGTTTCCAGGGTCCCTACAAAGCCATTTATTTTGCCCACTTTAATAAAAAATGATACAAATATATGATCATGATAACATATTTTAAAATATCTTCATGTGATCAGAATGTAAGAACATAGGTGAGATGTAATCATGAAAGCACATTTAATAAGAGTAAGTAACATCCCCCAATGTTTCCCTAAATAAAAATACCAAGCTAATAATATTAGAATGATAGTTAATATATGTTTTCCTTACAAAAAGTTGTTTATTTTCCACCCACTACATTTGGACATGATTGCTAGGAACACGATGTCCTTCCTTAACTTTTCATTTGACCTAACCTACTATTTTTATTGACTATTTTCATTTGTTTCTATATTTTTCATACATTTCTAGTTGGATTCATCTTCTTTGGAAGATTTTGCACTTAGTAATAGTTTGATTTTTCCTTAATGATTTGTCTCCTATGTTTATAGTCTTGTTCTTTGTCTATATTTCTAGAAATGAAGTGTACTATTCCATCATGATTTTCTTTGATAATCCATGGTTTCACTACCTCTACTTTTGCATTATCTATGTTATCTCTTCTTGATTTAGAATGTTGGACCTAGTTATTTTTATAAAGATTATATTTTATGTGTTTTCTAATTATGATTTATATATGTGTCATTGATCCTTGTCACATATTTTCAATCATTGGATCTAATTATTATAATTTATATATGTTTTATTGGTCCTTATTAGCTATGTTCAATATTTTGCCTCCCATCTCCATCTAGTTGATCAATACTACCACCACTTATATTGTGATTTTTTTAATAAACAAGGAAGAGGCTTAGAAACCCCCACCACTATTGTGATGTTTTAATAAACAAGGAAGAGGTTTAGAAACCCCTTGAACAAAAGTGATATGCAATTAGGGTCCATATTAGAATTGAGAATTAATATATACTTAAGAACTATCTTAATACTAATATCAAATGTCTCAAGTCATGTAAATGTCTTGTATAGTGTTCTCCTTTCATTCATAGTTCTAGCATTAATTTTGTATATAATTTATCTCCCCTCACCACCATAAAATGCCTCATAGGGTTCGATTTCCTCCTAGAGGTATAGAATCTCTCACCCTAGAAGATAAAAGAACCTCAAATCATAAAAAACCATACGATAGGTAGCATAATAAAGATTACCTTAAGTGGAGTCATGATTTACTCTTAGGGATCATACTCCTCCACCCACCCAATCCATGGTTGTTTCTACCTATAGTAATTCAAACAAATATAATGATAGAATTATGCATTATAGAGAACTTTGTTATGTGGATATCCCTACACTTAACGAGAATATGAGGTTATCTTATAGATGAATATCCACTAGAAATCGATAAGACCCTCTCCTTGATGGTCTTCTTGTCCTAGATCCCAACATAAAATACCACCTCCTATTTGTTATAGGAAATATCCCCCACCAAATACCCATAGGAATTATAAAAATTAATATCTCTATCATAGAGCTTCTATGGATAACGTTCCTAACTATAATCCTAGGAATAAGATTAAACTTAACATATTCTTGTGAATAAAATCCTTTACCATGACCATAGGGATAGATACCCACCTCCTATATGTCCATATTTGTAGGGTAACTAAAATCATCAAAATTATGTCACTACCTAAGATGAGATTACCTTGTATTCCATGAAATGGTGGCTACCCTCCTATCTCAAATGTTAGACATCAACAAGGCATCAATCAACTAATCAATAACATTATCATTATTCTAGAGAATTCCTTGTGAAAAAGATGAATCAAATAAAGTAAAATCATGAAAGGAATATTTACTCTCTACCTAACCACAAGATGGAATTATTTTATGAAACCCTACCAAAATATAACAAACCTTAGGAAAAGAAGAAAAAAAGACTATTTGTCAATCCAAAACCTTTAATATTTTGATATTAAACCCCACTAACTTTGTTGATGGTGATTATGGAAATAAATTAAACTGGATCCACTCTAATCCTATGATAAACAATGCAAGTAAGAACAAATCTATACAAATTTTGTTTGAATAATAGCTAAGAGATAACAAAAGATATACCCTCGAAAAGCCCTCATGAGAAAAACCCAGCCTCCAATCACATTGAATGTATTAATCTCAATAACAAGATTGCAATACAACACAAAGTTATAGTTCTCTCAATAGCAGATACATGAGATATTCAAATATATCTTTTGAGGTCAATCCAATAGCTTAACCTTTCTCTTAATTCATGATATAATATAACTCTTTTTACCTATTATAATCCTAATACATGTGTGTTTATTTATAAGAACATTGTTATAGGAAACCACTAAATGATATTATAAAATAATAGGTGCATAAGACCTTAATTCAATTAACCACCTTGAAAACAAGGTGAATACTGTGGGAAAGTGTATAATTTGTTAGGGGTGTAAAACATGTAAGTACATAACACATTCCCAATATATTCGAAACCTAAAAATAATTTATCCTAATAAGATTTATAAAATTTGAAAATTATAATGATGATGTTAGATCTAAGTGTTATGTTACAACATGTGTAGGTTGTATTATTGACCCATTTAAAGATACTTCTAGTGTCAAGACCCATTTAAAGATACTTCATGTGTAGGTTGTATTATTGACCCATTTAAAGATACTTCTAGTGTTATGTTACAACATGCAAAAGAATTAGGTGAAGAATACTTTAGTGTTTCTCTTCTAAAACAACTCAGCAAGCCGAATACCACCTCTGAAACTCACAAGCAATTCTCAGTCGATGTGATAGCAATTTTAGCTAGTAGAAGGGTGATTTTGCAATAAAAGAAAATTTCATTTAGAAAGGGGAATATTTCATCAAGCATTTGTTGATGTCATCATGACATCAACGTTATTTCATCAACCTTTCACCCCCAACCTACTCCCTTATCCAGTGGAGTTTTCATTTTGGTAGTCAATCTTGAAACAAATATAAGTCAATCATCTAACCTCCTTTTTTGAGCAATTTATTTTTATTTAGGGAAAAATTTCATGCTCTTCACAATTGTGCAACCATTTTTTGGTTTTGATGCCTATTTTTTCCAAAAATTACAGATTCTTATAGGTGTTGCTAAGCAGTTCTCCTTTTGGGAACTTTAGGGGCTTCATTCTCACTTCTATGGTAACATTTTTTGGTGCAATTTTTTTTGTGTATTTTGCAATGGTGTGATCAATTTGATCTCATTTTGTCAAAAAAATGTACTTTGAGTTTGTAGCCAGATTTGACATCTATATGCATTAAGATCAAGCCCACTTTGCTATTTTTGGCAAGTGGCAATTATAATCATATTGAGCATAAAGTGTCAATCTCATATATTGTTGGAGGGGGCTCTTGATTTAGTAATTTGGGATGGTAATCTTGTGATAGTTGATTGCTTTCTTTTGCTTGTTGTGTATTCATGCAATGGGAAAATCTCAAATTGAACTCCTAACTCCATATAATTATACTTTATGGAGAAAATTAGCTTGAAATTATCTCATGGGAAAGGTTATCTAGGCTATCTAAATAAACCATTTCTAAACCTATTGATGCTAAAGAAAAGGAAAGATGGGAGATCGACCAAAACACTTGGATGCATATGTTCATTAGTCTCTTTTGATAATTACAATTTGTACCGTAGAAAAAAGGACCTCTTGCTTGACATGAGAATAATTCATGATAAATTGGACTTAATGAGGCCTTGGTTTAGGTGTTGTGAGGCATTTTATGCATCCACACTAGGTCTTTAACCCTTGTAAATTAAATAACATGCTTTTAACGATGTCTTGAAAAGGTATTGTAAAGTCTTGTAATGGACTTTCACACTTTTCTAGATTTAATTAACTCATTTTCCCCTAATTCAACATTATAAAATATATTTAACTACATCTTCACATCAATTTAGAATGCTTTTAACTTAAACTTAATGTTAAACTAGTGTTGTAATGTGTCTCACACATTCACATTGGTTCTTGTGCCTTCCTAGGCTATGTGGACCTCATTTTAGTGTTGTAAAGTGTATTTAATCACACTTTCACACTGAATTTTATGTCCCAAGCACTAATTTACCTTTACATCATCACTAATAGGCCCCTATTAACCCATATTATGCATCCTGAGGCATAATCCTATAAAATACCTACAAAGTTGCAATTTTAACCTTATTTCCTTATCTCTTGGCATCCTAGCTGTCAAAATGGCTCCTGTGGGACCCATTCACCATGCATGGTGAATCAGTCCCATCCAAGTGGGACCCATTCTCCATGGGTGGCGAATGAGTCCCATTTGGCCCAATTTTAACCTTTGAGCAGGAAAAAAGTGAAATTTAAGCTTAATCTTACTTCATGTTGGCATGTGATGAGGTATTAACGAGTGAAATACGTGAATTGAAAAGAAAAAATATAAGTCTTTTAACCCTAATTCACATCTCTTAACATTCATTCATCCACCAATCTTCCATCTCAAGTCAAGCAACTTCGGGTTTTATCATTTCAAGTCACCAAGATATCAATTTTCAGACCATCAAGAGCAGATTATTCATGTTTTGCTGCAAACTTTCAAGATAAAGCATCATGGCAAGGTAATCAACTCCATTATTGCATGTTTCATTCCATTCTTCCATCATTTTGGTTTAATTACCTAAAAGGGGTTTGACCAAGGCAAACCCCCATGCCCTAACATTCAACATTTCTCTCTCTTGCCTTGTGTGTTTGCAGATTTAGGTCTCTTGGAAGCTTGTAAATCATTAAGAATCAAGTTGCAAGGTTGCTCAAGTCTTCTCTTCATTCAACAAGTCAAAATATCAACAAAAACTCATTTTCAGGTTCAAAAATTAGAGTTTCAGAAGCAGACACCTGTAGAGAATCAAAGTGCAGATCAGAAGCTCTGGATTCTACTTTTGAATATTCAAAAATTCAAAAGTGGATTCATTCACCATGAGTGGTGAATGAGTCCCACTTCCAGGTCAATTTTTAGTTTTCTGTATTTTTAGATACCCTTTTGTCTGAAACAGGTTCTGGAACAGTTTTGTAGAATTGGGACCGATTCGCCCAGAATAGAAAATGAGTCCCACCAAGCCTAAAAATCAGCATCAACATAATTTCAAGTGTTATTTCTAGTCTTCATCCACATTCCAAGTGCACACTTTCAGTTTGATTCATTTTTTAACTAAGTTTTGCATTCATTTCTAGGTGTTTTTGTATTACACAATGTGTTTTCAAACAAGTTACATTTCTTAGGTTTTGCATACTTAATCAGTCAATTTCATCATTTAGTTACATTTAGATCATTGCATTTAGTCTTAATCATGTCATACATTTCCTAATTTGAGTGAACCACCTATACTTTTGAGTGGGGTTTATCTCTCTCCTTTTAGGTGAAACATCCTAAGAGTGCAAGAGTAGCCTATAAATCCTACCCAAAAATCTATGGTTCACAATTTCATATCAAAAAATGAAAAACACTTAAGGAGGCTTGGGAGACTTTTGAAAATTTGTATAGTAAAATTGATAAGATTAGGGATATTGGATTGATAATGATTTGATGAATCTTGATCCTAAAGGTTTTGACCACATCCAAGACTACATCTCCAATATTAAGCAACTAAGAACACAACTAAAGGATTGCAATATTGATAAGGAGGATTTACAATTAATTCTAAATTTGTTATCCAAGCTTGTTCTTGAGTATTTAGTATTTTTTTATGTCTTTCATACCCATCATGTTTTGTGGGAGCAACATATGTTGATCCTAAGTTTGACAAATTTACAAATCCCATAATCCAAGAGGAAGCAAAGTTAATTCAAATGAGTATCATCAATTATCGTCAACCACAAATTGATGGCTAGTGAGCCAAAAGTACATAAAAATCAGATAATCTTGAAAAGAAGAAAACGAATAAAAAGAACAAGTTACATGAATAATTTGAATCATCTCCCTCTCAAGGGGAAACATCTAAGAATGAGAATCCTAAGTGTGCATATTGCAAGAAAACAAGGCATACTGAAGACCAATGTTATTCAAAAAAATTGATGAGTTGAAGCATCTTCTTGAGATGAATCGAATTAATTTTCCTTTAACAATGTTAAGGTGTTCATCTTCTTCTTCATCATCAAATTCAAAGAAACATAAGGGGCAAGCACTTGTAGTTGCATATTTTGAGTCAAAGAGATGGATACTTGATTTTGGAGCTTCACATCATATGGCTTCATCTTAAAGTATGTTCTCTTCATTTGATTCTTGTTCCTCACCACACATCTTGATGGCTAACACACATATGTGTGTTTGTGGGAAGGGATTTATTGACATGGATGATAGATAATTTAATGATGTTCTTTGTGTCCCTTCATTATTAATCAATATCCTTTCTATCTATCAAATTACACAAGTGGAATAGGAAAGATTGTTGAGTTCACACCATATTGTTTTATAGTCCAAGATTTACATAGCAAAGATATAGTTGCAGTTGGGGAGGTTGATCATCAATCTCGATTCTACACCTCACATTTTTGGTTGATGTACACGCTATGGAATCTAGTGAGAACACTTTAGAGGAGATTTTGTATGGTCATTTTAATCTTGGTATTATTTTAACTATTGAGTTTCTAGATACATGTGTTGATATTTCATCTCCTTCATCTACTATTGATTTTGATGAGACTAGTTGTTGCTACATGCATGGATTCTTGTGATTCAATGTAGCAAATCATTCATAGTCTTTTAGATACATCCACTTTGGATGAGTACTTGACATACATTTGTAAGAGAGGGGGACCACCGCGTGCAAGACCCCAGGTCACGGAGGTTCAAGATGCAAGAGGCTGCCCTAACTTACCTCAGCTAAGTATAATGTTTGGAAATGTGAGGCGAGACTAATGAGGACCTCTAGGCCTCTCAGTTACTCTACAAACCTAAAACACAGGAAAGGGCTAGGAAAGCCAATTTTTAGGTCTAACACTACTCCTCAGGAAGCTCTCTGTCTAAGGATAAAAGCATGGTCTCTGGATATTAGTGCGGTGAGCTAGCATCTCAAAAGTGTGTTGGCATTCGTACGGCCAGACAACAATGAAGACGAGGTCAAACCAATAAAACTAGCTAACAACCCAGCTGATTAACTAAAGGGACAAAATGATGTGATTAAATAAATGAAATACTCTCTAATATTATAAAGCAAATATATGCAAGAGTGAAGAGAATAAGGAGAATCTCACCAAGGAATTCGTTCGCCAACTGATACTTTAAGAATCACGTACTCCTAGACATAGAAAGAGAAGAGAATGTTGGGTGGTTGTATAGGGGCCTGCCTCAGTCAGACCCCCATTTAGGTGTTTCTACCTCCACGGACAACCAAGGAAACAAGATAAAGGAAATAATGTAGTAAAGAGAAAAGAAGCACTACAAAACAGTGTTATCCTACTCAACCAAGTGATAGAGGAGAGGAGAGGGAAGCTTACCACCTCCACCAAGAGCACTCAAGGCTGCTTGGTGGAGAATATGAGAGTACTCAAGCCTCTATTGCAATGGCGCGGTCTCAAACTTGCTCTACCAAAGTAA
>VDFB02365468.1:67151-94079 GCA_007258455.2 Sequoia sempervirens
CTCTCTCTCTCTCTCTCTCTCTCTCTCTCTCTCTCTCTCTCTCTCTCTCTCTCTCTCTCTCCCACCCTCCACCTCCTAATTACTCTTAGGTCTATGTGTGCACAAATCGGATATCTAATTTGTAGCACTAAAATACTAACATTACAAAACATTTTAAAATGTTTCTCAAATCAGATATTAGATTTTATCTTATATCATATTTGTGGGAAACAAAAAAACCGCATGTGAGACATTTTGGGCATCCCAATGGACCCTACATTTTTTTTACAAGATTTGTAGGCGACAAACGCATGATTTCAGAAAGGAAGAATCAAAGATTGACTTTTTGGAGCATCTTCTACTCAAATTTGTTATTAGCAATCATTTTTTAGCATCTCTTATGAGGTATAATGGGAAGCAGCAATTGTCAGAAGAAAAACCATAAGAGAAAGTTTACAAAAGAACAAATTGAAGCATATAGATAAAGAGATAGAGAAGGTCATAGGAAGAGAAGACAAGGTATGTTAAATATTGGTGAACCTAATCCCTTTGGTCTTTCAAGTGAAGAGGAAATTGAATATGTTCAAGGTGAAAATGTTGAACATGATATTGAAATTGGGAATGAAAAATGTTCAAATTGATATTGAAAATGTTCAAGGTGAAAATGTTGGAATTGAAGATGTTGAACGTGATATTCAAATTGGGAATGAAATTATTGAAATTGATAATGAAAATGTACAAGGTGAAAATGTTGGAATTGAAGTTGTTGAACATGATATTGAAATTGGGAATGAAATTATTCAAATTGATATTGAAAATGTTCAAGGTGAAAATGTTGGAATTGAAGATGTTGAACATAATATTGAACCAAGTGTAAATTATGTTTCACCAAATTACATGAGAAATGAAGAACCTTGTGTGGAAGAAAGACATATTTCAAATTCAAGACCTTCAAGAACCCCTAAATGGCTATTTGAAATTGATGAGAACATTATAAACAATTTTGAAGGCAAGAGGTCAACACAAACCATTCGTTTGTGGGCTACAAGACTTATCAACCAATATTTTAGCAATAAGACATTTATCGAGCAATGCCAACTTTTTGTACAATTGCTAAAGATGAAAAAGATGAGACCTTCGCTAGCCAAATTGAAGATTCGTGTGAACAAGAAGACCAAAAAAAATTCTATTATTGTCAAAAATCTTTTTAATGCTCTCAAGTCTATTGGAAAAAATAACAAGGAAAAAGATAAGAGAGCTTCTCAGAGAGTCGTTACAACCGCCCTAGTAATCAATCAATTGAAAAAGGCTCGCTTTATGAGACAAACTTGTATTGATTTTGAAATAAATCGTAAAACTTTGGATAAAGCACTTGCAAGAAGAAAAATAATAGATGATCTTGTTTAAAATGATACATGGGCTTTTTTCGGGAGGCTTCCACATGTTGATAAGAAGCTAACCGATATGTAAAGCAGGTAATTCAACAATTTTGGCATCATAACTCTAGAGTATCACCCAATGCAAAGGATGTTTTAAAGTTAAGAATTGGCAATCCATATCGTACACCACATCCTAAAAATTTCTTGGAATCAAGCCAAACAATGTTGTTCAAAAAAATTATTGAAACACATCCAAATATAGAAATCTCACAAAGGACTTTTGAATGTTTGAAGCCATTTTATTGTGTGCCTCTTAAAATTCATAATACTTGTTGTTGCAAATACCATGTGGAGTTTTCAATGTACCATGAACTATTATGCTATATCTGTTCTACTTTGCATACTAATGAAATGTTGCAGGAGTGTGGTGCAATGCATCTTCCAAAATCATCAAGGGACTTGCTAGATCTATTTTTATGTTCTAGAGATGATTGATTTTTCTATAGAAATGATTGTTTAAATGTGAAGTGCTCACAATGTGGTGGCTTGTCAAATTTGTTCAATGTTTTCATGAGGGTTCTGAACATGAATTTGGAAAGAAGCTTGTTGAGAAAAAGAGATATGAGATAGTCAAATATACTTTGCAGAGTGGAGGTGAAGGTTCTAGATGCGAGTTGGTTACAAAAGAATGCAGTGTTGTTGATTTTATTTCAGATTTTAAGGACAATCTATTCTACAAGTATGCAAGGCATATTCATAGGTCTCAGTGGTTGGATCGACAATTCAGGATGTGTAAAGACTCTTTTCCGATTGGAAATATTATATTAATGGTTGATTTTGCAGAAAACTACACATTGCAACCACAAAATGAGGTACAATCTCAGTATTACAATTCCATTCAAATTGCTATTTTTGTCCACATAACATTTAGACATGCACCTGATAGTACAGAGGAGGATCGAAAGATAATCAGAGAGTATCATTTTTATATGAGTGATGATAGATCTCACTCGTTCGAGTATGTCCAACATTGTTTCAAGAATTTTTTTGAGTTCTTGCAGGAGCATCATATAGCACTAGGCTAACATCTCATTTGGTCAGATAACTGCACAGGTCAATTCAAGAATGCTTGTATGTTTTATTAGTTGAGTAGAATGCATGTAGAGAGGGGTGTACCTCATAATTGGAGTTTTTTTGAAGCTGGGCATGGGAAAGGGTAGCATGATGGAGTAGGTGCATGTGTAAAGAGAGCTCTAGTTAAGGAGCAATTGAAATTTCAGGAGGAAAATTCAGTGATGCACGTTCTATTGTTGATTGGCGTAGTTCAGCATTGTCACAGGGAGGGACACTTGATTCAACAGTGCATAGATTCTTTTGGTTGGTTGAGGAGGGTACAATCAGAGGCAGATTGGATTGTCATACAATCAAAGATTCTTCAAAGATACATTCATTTCGAAGCTTAGATGCAAGCACATGGACCATTTGGACACGAGAATTGGCTTGTTTTTGTCAGAGTTTTATTTAGTGCGAGTGGGATCAATGTGAGTCAAGTGAGTGGGTGGATACATGGGTTCCACAATATCTAACTCCTTTATCTCAAAAAATATCCATGACAAATGACACAATGGAAATTTCAGTTGATTACGACCGACTTTCAAATCTACTATAGCCAGGACATGTTTTTGTAGTTGTTGGACCGCAAGGGAATGAAGAGAGATCAAACTATTGGTTGGCTCGATGTGTACAGGTAAAGCATAAGCTAACACAACCGATGGATGATGATAATGGGTTCGTGTATCCTACAGGTTCAGTTGTGGTTGCAGGAACTTGGTTGTGAACATACATGATTAGAAAGAATGGCATACCTGCATTTGAAGACTATAAGAAACACAAAACCATTCTCATGTATTTAAACCTTGTTATAGCAACAAATGTTAAGTTGTTGAAGCATCATTCCAAACCAAGACAAAAAAACTATGCACACTTACTAATGTTGATCATGAAGCAATATTGGATACTCTTAAGCAAAGAGATGACCCTTCAGGCACACTTGAATAGCATATTCAAGAATGGAAGGTACAATGCTTAGGTTCATTATGCTTAAGTTCATTAGTGTTCTTTATTTAATATTGATATTTTGTATACTATTGCAATGTAGGTGTCTTTATTAGTGATATTTTGTATGTACTTTTGCGATATTTTTGGCACAATTGATCATGGACCTATTGCAACAATAGCCAGCTTTGATCCTTTTGAAGAGGTATGTAATAGATTACACTAATATAGATTGGTTATTCTAAGCGTCTTTTATAGTTTGTATTACCATCTCATCATCAATTAGGTCATTTAGAATAATATAGATTGGTTATTCTAAGCATCTTTTATAGTTTGCATTACCAATTCATCATCATTCATGTTGTTTAGATTAATATAGATTTGTTAGTCTAAGCATCTTTTCTATTGTGACAATATAGATTCCTCATTTGATAACTTTTGAGATATTCCTGGCACAATTGATCATGGACCTGCTGCAACAATAGGCAGCTTTGATTCTTTCAGAGAGGTATGCGACAGATTACAATAATATAGATTTGTTATTCTAAGCCTTTTTTATTCTAAGCATCTTTTCTATTGTATGTAGTTTAACTGTTACATTGATGGTTTGTACAAGTGCTTGTCACTCCAAAACGTCAACATGCTACTCTTGTGGAAGACTGTGCCCTGAATTCCTCCAATAGGCAAATTTTGTAAAATTTGAATTTTTAAATGTGAAACAATGTAAAAAGGTCATAACTGTGTATGGGTATAATCTATATCCAGTGATGTTTTTTGAAATATGGGTCAAATGTCTAGCATTGTATAAAGGGTATGTTTAAAATGTATAAGGGGTTTGTATTTTGAAAACTCATAGGTTGAAATAGTCATACATGTGTATGCTTTGTTACTGTTATTGGGACAATTCTGTAAGAGCTTTTTGTACTTAATCGAGCTACAACCGAAGGTTTTCTTCTTGGTTCTTTTTTGTCGATATGCTCGTTTGAACCAGGTTTTGTAATATCTCCTATTTATATATAATAAATTACAGTGGCTTGCCACTTTTTCCAAAAAAAAAATGTAAAAAGGTCATGTGAAGGTCATTTCCAATGTAATTGAGTCTTTGATCTAGCAAAGTGGAAACAAGGTATTTGGGTATGCATGATGTTCAAGTTGATTGGGTAAAGTGATGTAAGAACTAGGTGGCTTTAAACAACACAATTACAATTAAAGATGATTCAAACTCCAATTTGATCCTCAAACCCAAACTTGGGTGCAACTTCACTAAAATAGGCCCATTTTACAAAGAGACTCATATTTAAACACTTCCCAAACCTAAAATTTCAATGGGGCAGCATTAAATAGCCTACTAAACTACCAAAACCACAATTTTTTTGGTGAGATACGCTTTCTAAAGCTCTATTTCAACAAACCCTCATTTTTAGCAACTTTCATGAGGTTTTTAAGGAAATAAATGTTTCCAACCTTGCCACACCCTATAAACTCATCAAACATGTCTATTAGGACCTGCACAAGCTTGATCCAACCTTAAATCTTGCTGCCTCCACATTTCATTGACATTAGCATGTTGTAACCACCATTTTTCACCTAATTTTACTCATTTTTGTCATGTATGGCAACTTAGTAACTCAACTACAAACCTTTCCAGCTCTTTAAACCCAATAGTCACCTCATACAATCCTAATAACATCTACCATGGCCATACCATCAAGCTACAGACTGTACAATAGATGGTATGGCCTTTTAGCACTTTGGACTCTTAAGGGAAATCACCGGTCCAATGTAGCTCAAAGTGATTCAGCGTATTTGGGTGAAAAAGAGGACCATCCCTATCGTAAATGTACCCATCCGAACATGTTGGAACAGTTCGTTTGGTCGTACGAGTTGTAGAATGAACGTTGCACCACTTTGCAACTTTACATTGCTTGAATCTAACAACTTTTCCCTCAATTGAAAACTTGTCACCATGGGAAAATGCCTCTGAGATAGCAAAAACCGAGAGAGGTTATTGTAGATGGTCCAACACAATCCCATAGCCTCAGAAAAAGAGTCTATAAGCATCACAGTTTTTGAGAAATAACCCTTCAAAGATTGTTGTCTTTTAGCACTTTGGAATCTTAAGGGAAATTGTCAGTCCAATGTAGCTCAGAGTGATTCGGCGTATTTGGGTGCAAAAAAGGACCATCCCTAGCTAAATGTACCCATTCGAACGTGTTGGAATAGTTTGTTTGGTTGTACGAGTTGCAAAATGAAAGTTGCACCACTTTGCAACTTTACACTGCTTGCATCTAACAACTTTTCCCTCAACTGAAAACTCATCACCATGAGAAAATTCCTTTGAGATAGCAAAAACTGAGAGACGTTATTGTATATGGTCCCAACACGATCCCATAGCCTCAAAAAGAAAGTCTAAGCATCACGATTTTCGATAAATAGCCCTTCAAAGATTGTTGTCTTTTAGCACTTTGGACTCTTAAGGGAAATCGCCGATCCAATGTAACTCGGAGTGATTTAGCGTATTTGGGTACAAAAGAGGACCATCCCTAGCTTAAACGTACCCATCCAGATGTTCATTTGGTCGTACGAGTTGCAGAATGAAAGTTGCACCACTTTGCAACTTTACACTACTTGTATCTAATAACTTTTCTCTCAACTGAAAACTCGTCACCACAGGAAAACACCTCCGAGATAGAAAAAATCGAGAGAGGTTATTGTAGAGGGGCCCAACACGATCTCGTAGCCTCAAAAAAAAAATTTGTAGGCATCGCGGTTTTCGTGTAATAGTCTGTCAAAGATTGCTGCCCTTTTGCACTTTGGACTCTTAAGGGATTTTGTCGGTTGAATGTAGCTCAGACTGCTTTGGCCTGTTTGGGTGCGAAAGGGGACCATACCTAAGCTAAAATTACCCATCCGGATGTGATGGAATAGTTGGTTTGGTTGTGCGAGTCGTAGAACAAGATTTATTTATGCCCTTACAAATAGTTTTCATCCTCCAACCGAACTCCAACGCTGATTTTCATGGGAAAAAAAAGTCATGAGACCATATCTTGTTGCTTTCTTTTTAATGGAAACTGGTGGGAAATAGATTTAACTTCTTCACAAACTTGGTTTGAAGTAATTTCATTCATTTTTGTGCATTTAAGAGGCATTTTACTAGAGGTCGGTCTGTGAGCCCTATTCCAAGGGTTTGAGTGCATTTAAAATGGAGTTTCAAGCCATCCACCCATTGTATGATGTTGTAACTTGATGGATAGGCTTAGTTAGGTTAGATAAACATTTTTGAATTGTTTCTTGTGCATGGGAGGTCAACATTATGATTTTTGGTGATGCCCTCGATGGCATTTGGGGTGTTTTTGCATGAAAAAGTGAGGTTAGAGAGGGTAAAAGTGGGAATTGTTTGAGGGAAGTCATTTTTCTTGTTCTTTTAAGCTTGTACAGGGTTATTCAAGGGTGTTGGAGTTGGTGGTAAAGTTTGGGGAAGTCTGCAAGTAGGTTTTTCAATAAACCCTTACCAAATTTGAGCAATTTGAGGGTTTTGTGGAATAGGGTCTTAGAGGGAAAGTTCTAGAGGATAAATGGGAAAATTTGAGGTTTTTTCATCTTTTAAGTGCTTCCCCAACAATTTTTAGGGTCTTTGAATTGTTCCAAGGGTGGTTGCTTTGGAAATTTGGCCTATTTGGCTAGGTTGAGTAGTGTAGTTTGCATGATTTGTGAAAGTTGTTCCAAAGGAGTCCTATGTATTGCCATCCTTGGTTGCATCAACTAACCATCAACTAGTCATTTTTTTCCAAGGTGCTCCTGCACCATTTTCCAAGCATCCATTTAGCTTGTTTGAAAGCACATGTTTTAAGCTTTTAGCCATAGCAGCAAGGTAGTGAACTGTTTGATAAAATGCTTTGGTAGATGTATGAAAAATCTGGTAGCATATACAAGGCAATGAACTATTTGAAAAAAATACCTCAAAAAAGTGTTGTCTCATGGTGATGGAATGTCATGACAATCTATAGCAATTTTTTTGTCATGGCATTCCATCACCATGAGACCACATTTCTTTGAGGCATTATTTTTAAACAGATCATTGCCTTGTCTATGTTATTGCTTACTATTATGCTTTGTTAGATTCTTTCCAAGCATCCATAGGTTGTTCGAAAGCACTTATTTTAGGCTTTTAGCCATAGCATCAAGGCAATTAAATGTTTTATAGAATGCTTTGATAGACATGTATGAAAAATGTGGCAGCATAGACAAGGCAGTGAACTGTTTAAAAAAATGCCTCAATGAAATGAGGTCTCATGGTGATGGAATGCCATGACAATCAACAAGGCAGACAACTATTTGAAAAAATGCCTCAAAGAAATGAGGTCTCATGGTGATGGAATTCCATGAGAATCTAAATTACTTTTGATTGTCATGGCATTTCATCACCATGAGACCTCATTTCTTTGAGGTATTTTTTCAAATAGTTCATTGCCTTGTCTATGCTATTGCTTACTATTATGCTTTGATACAATTTTCCCAAGCATCCATAGCTTGTTTGAAAGCACTTGTTTTAGGCTTTTAGCCATAGCAACAATCCAATGAACTATTTGATAAAAAGCTTCGGTAGACATGTATGAAAAATGTGGTAGCATAGACAAGGCAGTGAATTGTTTGAAAAAATGTCTCAAAGAAATGTGGTCTCATAGAATTCCATGACAAGCAAATGCAATTGACAACTACTCCTAGTTATTAGTTATGCAATGTGAAGTAATTGCATAACTGCTTAGGTTGACTTTGTAAAAACTATATTGTAATTGAAATTTTTTCATCTATCAGCATCTAGTTGTTAGTTATGCAATATGAAGTAGTTCTTTGAGTTTGAAAGATGTGCAATGCAATGTAATCAGCGATATGAATATAAACTACATAATATAACCATTATTTTTTATGCTATTGTACATTGATATTTAACCATTGCTCAAGATTAAATTTTCAAAGAGTTTAATTATGCACATGAGGAACAAATTAAATTTTGATTGTCAACTTCTATATATCAAATTATCCAATAATCAAGTGTATGTCCATATACAAAAATGGCATCAATACCAAATCAAACAAAGTTTTACAAAATGTGGCATATGCCATCTCGATATCTATTCAAAATTTACATGCCAAAATGTTTATCTCATCCTAAACTATTGGTGGATCATCAAAATGGAGCCTCTTTGAAGCACTCTTTGGCTCTAAAGGTAGTTGCACAAGAAAAATTCAAACTACAACTAAGATTAGTTATACTATATAATTTAAAATCGAATAATTAACATAAAAATCAATATACATTGAATTATAATTGAACTCTAAAATTGAAATCTTGATTACCTGAAATATACGTCTCTTCAAAGGGTCAGGAGTCTTAGAATATGCCCCTCTCAAAGAACCAATCAAACCAAATTTTGTAATGTCAATCTATATATGTGAACAAAAACATAAAATTGATACAAGTTAGCATATAATTTTTGGTAATAGGAACATATTTACCAAACACAAAATAAAATAAACACATACCTCTTTAGGCATCTCTTTCTCTTTATCTCCTTCAGGTGTTTCAACACTTCCTCCTTGAGGTGTTTCAACACCTACTCCTTGAAGTGTTCCAATACATACTCCTTCAGGCATTGTGACACTTGTCAACAACGATGTATAGCTCACAACCGCTTGTACATAAAAATGACAAGTACATATGAAACTACCAATCTATGTCGATGTATGTATAATCAATATAAGATCTTAAAAATCTTAATTCAATCGAACTTGATTTCAATTACCTTTCCCTTATCTATCATTGTGCCTCCATGGTCTAGACAGTGTTGCACCTTGCTCGTACTAGGTGTTTCCTACAAGAGGAAAATAAGATAAACATATAAGTTAATATATAATTTCATTAATGACAATTCAAATGACAAGCAAGTATATAATAAAAAAATGTAAATGAGTGAGTGAGAAAATATATACGGTGTGCATGTTGAGGCCAAATGAAATGGCCCTAAGGGTGTTATCAGTCACCTGTGTGAGCTCCTCCTCAGACATCAACTGTTAAATAGACCATGTAAATAAATATTAGTACTTGATACTATCTCTTATTAATATTCATTTAAAAATAAATGCAAGTTATGAATTTACAACTTAAATCTTACCTGTGTAACTATTCCAACATCCCCCTCTCTAGCAAGAGAGGACTCTGTAGGGTGCGCTCTACTCCCCTACGTCTGATCTCCTATAATGTCCACATCATGGAGGTCATAATTAGAAGTGTCCAAGGGATGCTCAGTGGGCTATACAAGAGGACCCAAGCATATCTGGTGGCATATAGTGCAAGTATGTGGCACACAAATATGTGGACCTGAGGAGGATGATGCAGTAGCACTCAATCCATCACCAACATCACCAGAATGTGGCTGAGCTACTATAGAAGTATGGGAAACCAAAAGACCACTCAAAGAGTGAATAGCCTAAATAGTCTATGTGGCTACATCCTCGATAATACCTAGATGATGTACTGGAGGTGGTGGAGGAAGGGGAGACAGGGGAACATATGGGCGTTGGACTACTCTAACTACCCCTGGTCTATCTTGGGGAATGTCTCCACCGACGCCCTGGAAGGGTTTAATGTCAAAGTAATTGGCATGATGCCCTAACACAAACTCAGCGTATAATTTTTTAATAAAGTAAAATGGTATATCACTATTGTTGTTGGGTGGTTTATCAAAAACCATACACCAACGATCCCAAAATTTATCTACAATGTCTTTATTCATGCACCATTTTATAGAAATTTTTGGTTTATTAACATTAATTGGAAAACTGGTGCAGGAGTTAACAAATAAAGAGGCTATTTGGGCTTTTGTTATTTGGAGATATTTCACATCTTCGTAAGACAATCCACAAGAGTAATATTCCATCATGATTTCTTGCCATGAAAGAATGGCATTATGTTGGGTGGAGAGGATTTCTATATTTTTAATTATTTCCTTCAATGTGTTTGTCATCTGGGATAATCGAGGGATTGTCTTATAAACATCACAAATGCCCCTCAATTGCTCCAATTTTTCACCAATTAAGTCTTCAATTGATGGGCGCGGAGGTGGTGGAGCATTTGGCATTTGTGCATTTTCATTCTCAACCATAATACCTGATTAAAGTTAAAAACTAATTAATCTAATTGAAATTACACAATATAAATGAAATTATTGTAAAAAAAACCCTAGTTTTTATAAAAATCCATTAAAAAACCCTACTTTTTAACAAAAACCCATAACAAACTCTAGTTTTAAATAAAAATCCATAAACAACACTAGTTTTTAGTAAAAATCCATAAAAAAAAATTAGTTTTTAATAAAAATCCATTAAAAACTCTAGTTTTTAATAAAAATCTATAAGAAACCCTACTTTTTAATAAAAATCCATAAAAACTAGTTAAAATTATACAAAACTAATAGAAAAATTGATTAAAACAAAAAAAACCAAAAATTTACCCTCCAAATTGGATATCAGCTCAAATCGGATATCTGATCACCCAAACATCGCTCTCACTGCGCGCTCTCAGCTATTAAAATGCTTGAGATGATTTTAAAAGGCTACATATATCTATATATACAAGAATTACAAATCGGATATACGATTTGTAATTCTTGTCTTGGGCATTGCTTTGGAGCAATGTACTGACACCCAAACCAAAAAAAAGTCAACTCGAGATTTTCGCATTTTTTGGTTGATGCAAAACGCAACATTTTTCACATCGCCACTTTTTGGCCCATCATGATCTTGCACATACCCCTATGTGCATCTTCATGGCATTATATTCCAAAATTTTAGATTAAACCCTAATTTTCTTACAAAAACCTTATTGAACTATTATTTAGTTTGGGATGAAATCATGGCACCAAATTGATTTGGATCAACTGTGTGGTGCAAAATTGACCTATCTGTGAAATAAACTTGTTGGATTTCATGATTTGGAAATTGATTTGTGTCACCTTTTAATATCTAAATTTTCAATGATGAGATAGTGCTTTTGATTTACTCCTTTTAGGAGCTTGCTAGGCAAGATGTATTCTCCTTTGTTCAAATCCTTATTCAAGTCAATTCAACAACTTGTGAATAAAGAAGAAAGACAATAAACAACTATGCAATGTGTAATTATCACAAAGTATGTAGATATTAATGTGCCAATGAATGCTCAAAAATGCTCCTTGAACGATGATGCAAGTAGTAAGTAAGAGATGGATATTTGATGTCCCTAAATGTGTTAAAATTAATTAGGGTTTCTCTTTTTATACAACACCCTAGAATACAATTTGGAATATTTCATGTTTTACACTAGCATACAATGACTAATTGGAGGGAGACAATGATGACCTAATTACAATTTTGAATTATAAAATGGTTGGGGTTTTTACACTATGGAATCGAATTAGATTCAATTTTAGGGCATGGTCGAAGTAGGAAAAAAGGTAAACTAAGGATCAAAACTAGTTCCTAGGGTTGTGGGGGTGGAATCAAGCTAGGTTTGGGGAAATATGCCGAATTTTAGTGTATTAACATACAAATGGCATGTTAATTATTTTCTAAAAGCTAACCCAATCAAATTGAGACCAAAATTAATGGGAAAATATAGGGTATGCAATTTTCCCATTACATTTTGCCCCTTGATGTGAATGTGAGCTACTATGAAAATGAATGTAAAAGTAAAACTAGTCATCATAAAAGTAAGATACTTCAGACACTCATAAATTGAAAAAAATGAGAATATATATTGAAAATATTCCTTGCAATTAGTACTTTATTTAAAATCTAAAAGCAAATAGAATCCAATGAGTAGCATTTTTCAAGAATTTGGAAGATAGGCACTAACACGATTGCTCTAAAAAATATGAACAATATCAAAGTAAGTGCAAAAAGAGAGTGTAAAGGATGGTATGAATCCAAGAATATGTGGAATGAAGCCAATTATTATAACCAAGAAATGAGGTGCAAGCTCCCCTTAATGGACCATTGTAACCATTCTCAAAATATCAAAAGATGGTGTAGGGAATTCGTTGGGGCACTATAACTATGAAGAGGTGGTCCTTTGTAAGGTGTAGGTTTCCAAGAACAGTCACAAGAGGACCATTGACAGCGATTTTAGTCATTTTTGACAGTCCTTATTCTTGTGAACCTTCATGGAAAATACAGTGTTGCAAATCCAGAGACATTTGCAAAAGGTCCTCTAATAAGGAACTCCAGTGATAGAGGTATAGTCACCTTGAGTAGATGACTATAATAATTAGCAAGGGGATGATGAGCAGCAATGGATTGTGCAGTAGTGAGTAAAAGGGCAGTGCATAGTAAAGTTGCTGATGGAATAAAGGGGAGCAACGTGAAGGAAAATTTGGCATAAAGCACTAAAGGTTTGAGCCTTTGAAATAGTGAATGTAATGATGGGAAGACAGTGAGAAGATGGCTTATATAGTAGTCACCATGCGATGAAGAAGGTATAGTTTTCATAGGAACCTTAAAACACAGTCAAGTTCATAGTATATGACAGTGATATTGCATAGACAATGGATAGGCAGCCATAAAACAAACTATGACATGCTATAAGTGCCTCAAAGAAAGGAGTAGACTTATGTTGTAAGTGCCTCAAAGAAAGGAGTAGAGAATTTCCCCTATTTTACAAATTAATAAACATGTCTACTTCATGAATACTTACATTTAATCTTGAATAAATCAAAAGTATACCCAATGGAATTTTAAAATATATAAATAGAATTATTTATACCACTACTTGATTATGATCCACTACAATAGTTTTTCATATCCTCAAATTCAACCAATTGGATATTTATCAACATTTCAATTATGTTTCTAACATACAAAATATCATTATAGCATTCCAAAGTCTTAAAAATTCTTCTAGTACACAACTAAACAAGTGTGATGACACTATTCTATGTTCTTTCAATAAAATCTTGTGTGCATGCAGTAGTATCTTGCATGCTTGCAAACTCTATGTCATTGACCATGTCAAAATTGTGTTCATTGTATTGAGTATGATCCTTGTCTCGTTTTTCCCTATCAAAATCATCAAACCAAATTTGATCTTTAGTATTTTTTGGAATCTATAGAAATAAAGGTGTTTTTATGGAGATACTTGACCTTATCCTCACATTTATGCACTCAATCAATTATCTTTGTCAAAGAAGAGTGTGGCTAAATCCATCTTGTATAGAGAAAAATAGATGCACACTTGGATGGCCTAATCCAAGCTAAGATTAGAAATGTTTACTTTTGATCTTATTTGATAAATCCTCTAAAATATTATTGATGGAAATAAATGTTTCCAAATCAAATGTGTGAGTCAAAATTCCATGTGACTTATTTTTTAGTTACAACTTCATTTCTATCTTTGCATGTCCATATCTATTGTCAAAGGTATATAAACAAAAACAGACATGTTTTAGCAATTAGGAGTCAAACTAACAATTGGAATGAGAAAAATATGGTTATAATTTCACTTGTATATGCACACAATCAACCTCAAAGAGTTGGAAATTTTTATCACCTCCAATCCCATCAAATTCATTATTCTTTTTCTAAATTGGCATTGCAATGTATTTTAAACACATATCTTGCAGAGAATGATATACCAATAGAACAATTTTTATCTTATTTTTACTACCAAATGATTAGAGACATTGGTGACACATCATTCTTCTATAAATGCAATTATATAGTAATATTATTATGGTATATATGCAATTTTTTACATAGATGTTGTCTCTTCCTCATAGAGTTCACCTTGATCACATTCTTGCACATGTATCCTTCATTAAAATTTGCAAGATCAAATACATAAATCGGGAAAAAATATATACACCTCATATCTAAAACAAGGATTTCTTTCAATTGTCACCCATATTATGTGATCATCAATATCATTGAACATAACACGGCCATTTGGAATTTGCAAGGCTTAAAGCCAATATGTGTTCTCAATCTTTTCAATATTAAATTTCTTACATAAACTATGTTTCTTTTTTACTTACATCCACCAATTTAATAAACATAAACATGTATTGTTAGTCGATGTACCAATTATTCAACATGATGATTTGTGGTGTTCTCAACTATCTTCAAGAATTGTCTCTTTAGGTGAGAGTGGTAGGACTCTGGCACTATTTATCTCCTAGCCTACATGCTTTAGTGCGTTGCAAAATATAGCCCACATATTCAATATGTTAGACCACCATCCCTTAAATATTTTATGAACAATGGTTGTGTATATTTAAAGTTCTCAATAAAAACATGAACCTCAATCCTTGCAAAATCTTCATCTATCAAGAACAGTGCATGATATATGCAGGTCTATCAAATACCTCTCACTTGACTGCATTATTTTTTACCTTTGTGATCAAGTTCTTCAACCACACACATCTAACATTCCAAGAGCATAGATATACATCACATGGAAGCACTTATCTACATCATGAATATTTTTACTCAGTATTTGATATTATTCCATGGGGTATATTGAAATATTTACAAAAAATAAAAGGTTTTAATAAAGAACAAAAAACTCGATAAAATTAATCTCAATAATTGTATCATCCACCATAAATTTGTTTAGTCTTCAATCAATATTCTTGTAGTAAAATCATTGGAGAAGAATGCACATCTAATATACAATATATCATATGTGTATTCCCAGATTTAAAATCAAAACAAGAAATGAAAATACAAACTTAAGAATCATATTCCAAACCAAAGTAAATGCCTCAATATAGCAAAGAGCAATGCAAATTTAAAATAAAAACAATGAAAACTAATATCAAATGAAAAACTTAGACATGTTATATGTGCTCTTAGATGAAATGTAGGTGCTCAAAGCAACAACCTGTATCTATAAAGTGATCATTCAAGTATATTGAAATGAAGGATGAATGGGTTGATTTATAGAGTTGGAAAGAGGAATGCATATAGTGGAGATTTAATCTAAATGGACAATTGAGATCAAATGAGAGAAAGTGGGGAATTCTTATTAGATAAGAATAGTAATGGGAGTTATAAATGGGTGAGGATAATTATCTTAATTTTTTATTTATTTTGGATAAATAGGTGTGCAAAGGGTATGAATGGTGGTGGCATAATAAGAGGGGTTATAAAGGAATCTTGAGTGAATATTTTAGATTTTATGAATAATGGAATTTATAGAAATATGGACATGGATAAATGGGTAATAAAAATGGATTAATGAAAAAGGGAATTTATGGAGAGTCATTTTATTAAGGATGGGTAATCAAAGGAGAATTTGGAAGGGGACTAGGAAATGGGAATGAGTTAGGAGTAGGATAGAACATTAGATGATGGTTAGAAATAGGTGTCTACAATATGCACAAGAATTCAAAAAAATGATTCATGTCACATACATTCCCATATGCTTCGAGTTGAATGCAGGCATTGCATACAATTGAAATTGTTATAAGACACAAGGTATAATGTATCAATATTGTACTTTATTTGAGCATAAATATTTTCAATTCAAATCGATCAAGGAATACATAACATACCTTCATTGTGTTCATACAAAATGTGGAATCTATGGCCAATATGTTGTTGTGGCCCTTTTGAAGCATTTAGTTAAGTTGATTTCGAAATTAAATTCCCAAAATAAATGGGAGTTCCCATCTCCATTGACAACAATGACATTTTAATCATTATATGCAAACCACTTATCAAGGTTTATAAAAACCATTTATGGCACCAAAAGAGGATCATTACAATCAAACATGTAGCTTGATGCCTTAATTTTACCACCAATATTCACAATATCATCCATAATAAGAAAATTGTCCCTAGAAGGTTGACCCTCAAACATGGTCATCTTCTCATGCACCATTTGCTTATGTTTTTTATGTACTACAACATGCCAAGAAATATCAATGACTCTACCCATCCATGCAATTATTTTCTATTATATGACACAAAGAAGGTATGCTTTCCTTGTCCACATGACACAAAGAAGGTATGCCTTCTTTCCCAAAAACTCATTGTTCTTTTGATCATGACAAGGTATGCCTTCCTTGTCCACATGTTGAACTTAGTGCTACCATACCAATACATGCTCTAGCTTTTGAACCATGTTTTCCTCTACTAAAATTATAAGTACAACCATGTTATGTATGTTTGCATCCAAGGCCACTATCATTCCATGATTTGGGAACTATGGAAGGATCAAAAGGTGTTAAATATGTTTCCTTGAAATCCTTTGGTCCATTTGTACACCAATACCTATGAAAATCATAAAGAATATTCAAACTATTAATATATGTAGTTAACCAATGATTATCTAGACACTCTTAAACTTCACAATTGTTAGTATGTACATTTGTAGTCAACATATTATTCTTACATGTTGTATTCCAAAAAGCTATTAATCATGGTTTTTGCATCAAAATAAAGAGCAATTTTCTTTGTATAATGCCTTTGAAAACAATTTGGGTAGGAGTCTCTTGAACTTTCTCCCTCAACAAATTCATTCAATCTATCAACCTCAATCCAAGCTAAAAATGGCTATGAGTCTTGAAGGGCATAAGTCTCCCATGAAAGGTCTTTGTGGGAAAACTTCTCACTAAGGGGGGGGGTGTTTAACAAATTTTTCCATGATGTAAGACCAACTTACATCCATCCAGTAGACAAGAAAAAATGTTAGCATTTGATTAGAAAATGTCCACAAATGATGATAACATACTTGGTAGAAATTATAGACATGTAAAATAGCCAGTAAACATGCTAAGTTTAATTATTTAAATTATGCCCATTGCCAAAATTAGAGGTAAATATCCCAAGGATATTGAATGTCAATGTGAGCAATGATTGTAAAAGTGAAATCAACAATGATTATTAAATTTTACCCACATAGAGCACTTGAGAATTACTTGGACCCTTCTTGGTCATACAAATCAAGAAATTGACTCAAGAGTTGCTTTCTACTTTGGTATGAGATGCTTTTGAAGGAGGGTGCATAGGTTGGGTCATGGTTTTTATTCTTGTTTTGACCCATGGTAATTTGTTACATCCCGAAAAGATAATAAATGCTCTACAAAAATAATTTTGTGTTAATTCTAGTGGGCATGTGATAAGGCTTCAGATAATTATAATTTGAGAAATGTACAACTATATTTGTATGAATATTCAACTTTATTAACATCATAAAAATGAATTCTATTTCACTTGAATAGAAATTTTGACTTACAAAAAATAGAAGATATGTACAAAATTATCTAATGGCTTCTAGAAATCCCTAGTTCGTCATTCAAAATAGATATTTTCATGTATTTATTAAATGTGTATTTATGATTTTGGAAGGAGATCTTTGAAGACCATGTTCTCTTCACATGGAACATGTATGATTTTTCAAGAGTCTTCTATGTGTTGTTGGAGTTTTTCTCTGCTACTTGAATTTTCATTTAATGGTTATGGGTTAGAGATATTTATCTTTTATTTTATTTATTGTTTCATTTATCTCCTCAAAATTTTCATTATTGACTTTTGAATTGCTTGGGTGAAAAGGGACACTTGTCACTTTGTGGTTGGTGAGGACTTGAGAGGTGAGTTTGTAGATTTTCTTAACCTTTGGGATAAATTAAGGAGAGGGGTAGAAACTTTTGGATTTGATTACTCACTTTCATGTTTGATTTTAGTGAGATTAGAGAAGATAAAATAGAAATTTAGGGTTATTTTCTTGAGTTCTTGACAGAGATTTGTTGTGTTAAAGAATAGTTATAGAGCTAGGGAATGCATGTTTGAGCTTGGCAAAGGAAAGGATTGAGCTTGAAAATACAATAGAGAGTTAAAACTATTATTTTTGAAAGATTTAGAATTTTATAGTAAGACCTTCTTTATTCCCTTGCATTTATTTTGATATTTCCTTTGTGTTGCATGATCAAATGATATTATTACATTACCATGAATGTGTTCGCGAGTGTGTTAAAAAAATTAACAATTTCATTTTTTATGGTTGGAAAGAAAGCTTTAGAATTTATTAATGGGTTTGAATTTGTCAAGGAAAGTTCCCATCAATAGGTTTGAATATATTTATATTTGGTTGTGTTCATTTGTGTTTTTAATCCTAAAACATCAAGTTGAATTCCCCAATTGTTGAAATTTAAAGTAACTTGTATGAGACAATCAATCTCTTCACCAATTTAAAAAAGTATAAAATTTATAATGTGTACTCTCTTCATCCTCAATTTGGGGATGATTTCAAAATTAGTAAAGTTATATGAGTCGTAATAGATTGAATATATATGAGTACATTTCCATAGAAAACTATTTTAAACAAGCATATATCCTATTTGATCTTACATAATCAAGGAAAAGATGATTGAAATTAGAGAATTTGAGTGTCAAGAGTGTAATCATGGCATGATCATGTACAAGGGTGTGATCTTGTCTAGATTTTCATTATTCTATTATGGGTAGAATTAGATTTTCAATAATCAAAATATATGTTTGTTCGATAATATTTAAGGTACAAAAAATAATGGTGACTTGTTAAGGATTATTGTGGGGTTCACTATACAAGGTTTAAATTTTTGGTCATTCTTGGGCTTGTTGAAATTTTGGGGCAGTTGGAATTTTTTATTAGGCCTCTTGGTTGTTATTTTCCTTTCGTACATGTTGGTCCTTGGACCTTGCTAGGAACTTGAAACCTCCTTCGGTCTCAAGCCTCATTAGGAACTTGGAACCAAGTTGTATAATCTCGGCCCCAACAAGAACTTCGAACCTCAAGGTTTCAGTTCCATGTTCACATCTTCTCCCACTCCCCAACCAATGTTCTTACTTGAATCTTAAACCTTGAGTAGAACCTATAACCTCAAGGTTTTGATTCTAGGTTTGCACTCACTCTTGCTCCTCGACCAATGTTCTTCCTTGGATCCTAGACCCTGGGTGGAACTTGGAACCTAGAACCTAAAGGTTTCAAGTTTTAGGTTCCAGGTTTGTACTTGCTCCCACTCCCCAACAAATGTTCTTCCCTAGATCTTAGACCCTAAGTGAAACTTGGAACCTGGAACTCACAATTCTAGTTCTAATTCTACGTCCACTCCTGTTCCCAACCAACGTTCTTCCCTAGATCTCAAACCACATGTAAAACCTGGAACCTTGAGGTTCTAGTTCTAGGTTTTCACCTGCTCTTGCTCCTCAACAAATGTTCTTTCTCGGATCCTGGATCCTAAGTGGAACCTGGAACTTAGAACCTCAAGGTTTTGATTCTATGTTTTGTCACTCCCCAAGGGTATCAAACCTAGATGAAACCTACAACCTATAAACTCAAGGTTCCAATTCCAAGTCCACGTCTGATCCCAATCCTCGACAAATATTCTTCATCAAATCCCAAACCTTGAGTGGAACCTAGAACCTCAAGGTTCTAATTTTAGGTTTGTACTTGCTCCTATTCCCTAACTTATTGTTCCTTCCCAGAAGTTGGGCCCTAATAGGAACTTGAAACCTAAAGTGCATATTTTCAAAATGAGTTTGGGCAACAAAGTTAAATTCCCATTTTATCTCCCAACTATAGCCATGAATGTTAGAGATCTCCCAAATACTAGAAATTAATTCCTAACACATATTTTGATTTGAGATGCCTATTTTGGGATGATTGTTTACAAATTTGGCATTGCTATAGTTCCATGGGTTAGGTTTTCACACCCAACAATGGTTAAGTGATTTTTTTGGATAATTTTTTAAGGGAGGTTGGCTTAATTCTGATCACTAGATGTCAAAAAGTTACATGGTAGTCATTGAAGCTAAGTCTAGTTCATGTCAAGGGATTAAAAACTTGTGGAATTGAAGGATACTAGTAGTGAAGAAAGAGTTTTGTTAGAGAATGTCACTAGGGAATTAGGTATACATTCAGGAAGGTTTCTTGTCCATAGCCAAGGATTTTCCTATGTCAAACTTGTTGGCATGAATGTAATGTGGATCAAATAAATGTAATAATGTTCTGAAAACATTGCAAGTATTGTAATGATCTCCTTCATTTTATTTATGAACATATACCACTATGTCATGAATTACTAGTACGTTCAGTTACATAATTTCATGATCTTTGTTATATGCAAATACATAGCTCCACATTCTTTTATTCTATTTTTTTATTTTCTCAAATGTGTTATGATTTTCTTGCTCAATAAATAAGTACTAGTCTATGAGCATACACCAATCTCACCATCAAATAAAAAACACAAATAATTAGTTTAGTAATACATGAGTTCTTCATGTGCATCCATGATTGTTAATATAACTAAGGAATTAATCTTAATTGAGTATTTAGTAGATATATTTCATGTGGGTTGTTCTTGCATAATTGTATCAACTATATAGGGGTTTTATATAAACAATATTCATTAACCTAATGAGAATATTTGACATCAAGAGTGTAATTTGGTTTGGTTGTAGTTAATTTATAATTATCTATTTCATTTAATTTTAATAGATGTTAATGTATACCCTTAGGAACACCCTCCTTATTCTAATTTGAGCTTGAAGCATAAGAGAGATAAACCACTCTTGTAGACTTGACCATAACCCTCCATGTTCTGTTGATAAGCCGATTCCACTTGCATGATGACAATCTTGGCCTTGTGAGTGGAATTACATTCTAGGAAGTGGAGCAACAATTTTGGGACCCAACAAAATTAATAGTAAAATTAAAGTTATAAGGGATGGTAATGGATGTTAATGTGAGATATCAACTACTTTAAATAGTTTATACTTATGATCCACAAATTGAACTATAGAGAATTTATTACAAATAAATTAGACTAGTTTGTATGAATATTTGAAATAATATAGATTTATTTCACATAATTTAAACTAGGAGTAACAATCATATATGTCAATTAATTTTGGATGAAAATATGCATATTTTGAAAAATTATGCTTATCCTTTACAAATTTGATGAACTTTTCTTCTCAAATTGGACTATTTGAAACATATAAATACTCCAACATTTCAAATAAATCAAACTAGTTGCAATATAATGTTTCAAATAAATTGGACCAAGAGTAGGCTTTTCTGAAATAGTTTGAACTTATTCCTCATTATTTGGACTAGCTCCTTGTAAATTGTAAGTACATGTAAATGAAACTTACTATATTGTGGCAATGAATATAGTTGAGTTTATTGTTGATTTTTTCTAAATTTTGATGTATGCTAAGGAGTTATTGTGTTGGAAAATCCAATATAAATGTTCTTTGAAAATGGATATTATTTGATTGATTATTAAGAGATTGATTATTATTGATGCTAATAAAGAATGATTACATACAATTAAATATTTTTACTTTAGTATTTTATCAAGATATGCTTTCAATGATGTGCAAGTGTCATTGGATGGTGCATTTAAATAAATATATCTATATGCATAACTTAATTTTTCCATTCTCGTGCCAATGGTAATGGCCAAATCCTACAATTGCAAGCTTTGGAATGTAAGAAACCAAAATTTAAAATAGTTAGATGCTATTATGCCAACAATATTATACATGGGAGACAATCACTATTCTAATCTTATCTCAGATAAGTAGACTTTTGATAACTAGGCTAGACAAGTTTTGAATAGAATAATATGGAACAATTAAGAATTGGAATTAGTCTTGGCTTAGTGAGTTCACCAAAATAGTCAAATTATGCACTAAAACTATGAATCCAATTTATTGGCCCAATTTGATGTAAAATGAAAAGAGAAAATTACAAGGTGTGCACTTTTGTGTTCTCAATGCAATTGGTAGGTGTCAATCCAAATTTTGTAACCTTTGATAACATCCTCCTTGTATGTGCCCAAATGGGGCTATGGAATAGGGTATGAACATTCATTAAAGGGTAAAGGATAGAGGAATTTTGTTAGATGTTGTAGTTGGATATGCTTTAGTAGACATGTATGCAAAATATGGAAGCATAGACAAGGAATGTGAATTTTTTGACTTAATTCCTCAAAGACTTGTGGTCTCATGGAATGCCATGATTTTACAATATGCACAAAATGGGTTTGTTTAAAATGCTTTGTAAACTTTCTATAAAATGTAATTGGTAGGTGTAAAGGTAGACTCCACAATAGTTGCCAATATCATCCTTGTATGTGCTTAAATGGTAGGTTTTTAAGATTTGATTCCTCAAACCTTTAACTCCCAATAATCACTTGCAATCAAACACCTAGATCACAAAAAAGAGAGAAAAAGCAAAAGAAAAATTATGGAGGCCAAAGAGACTATTGATCCAAAATATCATGAATGATTATTGGATGTGCATTCTACAATGAATTGATACAATGATGAATCCTTATAATAAGGAAAAAACAAAAAGAAACCCTAGGAGAGGATAAAATTAGATCATGACATGTTTCCTCGTCCCATGACTTGAGACAAAAAAACATGACCTAAGTAAGGTTAAGTATGCTAGTGTGAAAAGGGACCTAATTAATTAATTAGAAAATTACCCTTTTACTCTAACAACCCCATTAAGTGCAACTTAGGGAGAAGCTAACACCTCTAATGATGAATGCACAAAAAGTAATAGATGGGTCCCGACAACTAGGCTTTATGAGGTACCCTTTCACAAATAAAAAAATATCTTATAACTAGAGAAAAAGAAGAAAAAATTATAGGAAAAACTCCTCTCCAAAAGATAAAAAGACATGTGAAGGACTAAGAAGCCTCCAACACAATGTCCCAAAAATAATAGGAACATGAAGATGATCATGAAGAACACCGCTAAAGCATAAAGTAGTTTCAAACAACTGTAAAAAATTGATTACTATAGTGTTGAAATTGAAGAATCTCATTTGAAATAAAAATGAAGAGAAAGATCACGAAAAAAACTACATAAGTGACCCCAATAATGGTAAACCAAGGAAATAATCTAATAAACAAATATACAAATGGCACACCAATATGTACGAGTGACCCCAATGACACTACTTAACCAATGTAAAGTATATTGCAAGTCAAAAATGTGTGTCAATAGTTTGAAGAAACTAATCAATTAAGGATAGAAGGATGCATTCACAAGCAGGAATGTAAGAATGTCTATTGTAATGTCAAAAATTATGTACTTGTGCAGTTTTACATCATATTTTGGACTCACTTTACTCTATACAATAATAATAATTTTTTAATATATCTACAAAAAAAAAACTTACACTTGAAGAGCATATTATATTTCATGTTATATTAGGAACGCAAGTGCAAATTTTTAGCAAAATTCTTTCAGATGGTAACACAACACATAGAAATCCATGTGACATGCTAGCATTTTGAAGAATCTTAAGATTCAAAAGTGTACTTTCTATGTGTGATCCAGGTGCATACTTGTCATCAAAAATTGAATTGTTCCACATGCTCCATATTTCATCACCATGTCGAATATCTTGTCAAGAAATTTCCGACGCATTTTAAACAGACCAAATCTGAGTCTGTATGTGAAAGTTATGGTCGGTCAAAGTTGAGGGTTGACCATGATGATGTGGCAGGAATGATGACGTGGAAAAAATGATGACATGACTATTTAAATTTAAAATCTGAATTCCCTTATATTTAAATTATTAAACCTTTTAAGTTTTAAAAGCCCATACTACGAGATTTTTAATGGGATTTATAAAGATTCTTAAAAAAATTTAAGGATCTTAAAAGATTTTTAGAGGATTTTAAAAGATTTTAAGGGAGATTTTTAAGGGCTTGAAATATCACAAAAGATATTTTAAAACTAAAATTAACATTAACCTCCAAACTTAAAACAAATTTAATCCCTTATGATTTTTATAGCTCAAAATTATGAGGGCCATGAATATAAGGAGACAGTTTGGTTTTATTATAGTTGTTAAAACTAATATTAAAACTAATCAACCTCTAAATGGCTTTCTTACGAGAAAAGACAAAAATAAATAAACAATATGGAACCCAAATGGAAGAATTTGTTTTTTCCTTTTTTTAAGGGGATAATGGTTGAGATTATTGTTTTATTTGTAAAAATAAGGGAAATTTGTTGTAAGGGGGTTATTTTATTAAATATGGTGGTTTAACCCCATATGGGAAAATTATGTATAAAAAGGGGGGAATTTAGGACTTGGATTAAGCAAGTGGTGATTTTTATGAAAATTCTGAATTGTGGAGAGAATTTTGTATGGAGAGCCTGAGTGCCTGAATTTGTGCATTGAAGGAGTGTTACTTTGCTGCAGTTGAAAGAGGAAGACTTTGAAACTCTTGAAGACTCAACATTGTATTATATTGACGCCTTGTAATAAATTTGGAGCATAATCAAGGATTGGTCACTCTTTGGAGAGGGACCCAAAGACGTAGCCATATTGGCGAACTCCGTTATCAACTTGTGTTTTGTCTTCTCTCTTCTATCTCTCTTATATTGTGTTCATCACTTTTTGATTGCTTTGATTATTTAAGCATTTTAAATTATGTAATTACATTTTCAAGACCTTCAATTTAATCATTGTGAAAGTTATTATTCACGTGCAACAGTCCTAGATCCTAACATCAAATCAATGTGGCTTTCTCACAACGTGTGTAGTAACATTGGAACAAGAAAGTAATGTATTTATCTCTCCCATTCAAGCAAATAAAACCTATGGTTTTTATATTTTGAGGGGTTTTCATTATTTTCATCTAATCAACTCCATCTCTCTCCTTTGGGAAACTTTGTCTAAATATTTTCAGCTCTCTCAATCACTCTCTTGGGGCTTCATTCTTGTATTTTTTTCTACTCTTAGTAGTTTGGGCTTCTCAAGGAAAGGCATTAACAATTTAACAATTATATATTTCATCTCCATTGGAGAAGGTCCTCATTGCTAGTAACACTACTCTTTTTATACATTTATTTTGACATTTTCTCTTCCAATGTGAGATAACTGCTTTTGTGTAGAAATAGAATATTATTATTATTATTATTATTATTATTATTATTATTATTATTTACATGCAATGGTGGTTCTCCAAATAGACTAGGGTTAACACCATTATTAAGCATTTTTTTTTTTCATTGATTTTAATCCTTAATGCACTTAGGATTTGAAAATACACTTTTTATCTATTTCCTATCTTGGCTATCCATGGAGGTCAAAAGACCAAAACAAGGGCTTGACTTAGGAAAACTCCTAAACGGCCCCAAAAAAAAATTCTCGTCTTGTGTTTGCAAGTTAGGAAGATTTTGGTACTCAATCTAAATATTTCAGAGGTTTGTAGTGTGACAACTAATCAAATGACACTGTAACATGAGAACATCTAGGTGAGGACATTTTTGCAACACAAAGACATTTACATGACATGCTAGTGTCGTAGATAGAGAGTTGCACTATTTTATCTTAGATTCCTCTTGACCTTAACATTCATTTTCTAATAAAATAAACTTTCATATTTTTTATATTTTCTATAACTCAAAATTTTCTCATTTTCTTTAGGGATATTTATCATAGTTGCATTATTCTACTTCAATTTTAGACACTCTCTTTATTCGAATGTAGTATATCTTTATATTTCTATAAGTCTATAAAGATCTTGTTTCATTCAAGGTAAAGTAAGAATTTGGTTGTTGGAAGTAAATATATTTTAATTAGAACTATTTTTCTTCTTCTACATATATATGGTAAGGTGTTTCATCTTGTTGAAATGCATGGGTAATCAACCACTACATCTACCTAGTATATAGGAACAAAAACTAGATACATATCTCACTTCAAATTGAAACTAAGTAAGCATTAACGCTTACAATATGATACCCTTCATAATTTGAAAAGGGAGATAGATAATAAGTCCACTAGAATTGTGTGTCAAAATGTAGTGCATGAAGGAGAACAAACATCATTAGAATGTGCACAAGATACTACCTACTATTGAAAAAGGGTGTATAAAACAAAGCACACATGTATGAAGGTACACAAGGTTGTGTTTGAAAATAACAAAACTCACACAACAAACCCCCCAAGCACTTTATAAAATAGTGTAAGTACAAAAAATGACACAACATGATGCACAAGATTCCCAAAATACATGTACAATGGTGGCACTTTGTCTCCATATGTTTACAAATGAAAAAGTAAATTCAATAAATGCTTATAATGCCTAGAAAGGACCAAATGCTCAAAATACATATAGATTATCTCAAATGAAGTCATATCACACAAATATAAATTTTCTAGGTTCCAAATATCTAAGTAATCAACCATAATGTGAAATAATGATAAACTAAATAAAAGATACTCAGGATAAATTCTGAAAAAAATGCATGGATAGTTGTGGAGAGCTTTGAAATACCCTTCTAATATCGCAAGGATCGTAAAAAGGGGAGATCCAAAAAAAATTATGAACTCAAGAGCTAAAAATGAAGATTTAACTTTCATAGATGATAAAATGTATTGATGGAATGTAACTAGTTGGTGGTTGAAATTGTTTCCAATCGACAGGTTTGAATGTTGTCATGGATTGTGGGTGGTCA
>VDFB02365469.1:0-27819 GCA_007258455.2 Sequoia sempervirens
GGGAGAAAAAAAACAATATGTGGAAAATGGGAACTCCACCCATTTTTTGTCTAGCTTTTTGACTTTTCCACTGAGGTAGCACATCCTTTTCCAGTGACAGACACATGACGACATGCAACTAATTGTCTGTCAAGTCTTTTCCTCGATACATTTTTTCCACTGCGTGGGATGGGGAATGGGGGTTATAATATAACTTTACATAAATAGGTTTGTTTTTTCTACACTTTAGCTTCTCCCCTAATGGTATACTATACTAGTTTTTGAGGGAACAACTGAGAGGAGAGAGTGTGTTTTCCAATACTACAAATAATGTGAGCACTTTATTTAAACACAAGAATGGAAGGTGTGATTTTTAAGACACTCATACTATTTTGTAACATTCCATGTTGCAAAACCGTACGTGTTAAGTAGCAATCAACCCACTGTGAGACAACCCCTTACATTTAAGCAAGGAGGTTCAAATAACTGAATACCCACATTGTGTTTTCAAAAATACAACTATTTTTGTGAACTCTCTTTTTCAATCATCCAAAATCTAAACACAACAATGAAAGGTGTTATTTTAATGACATTCATATTGTTTTGTAACATTCCATGTTGCTAAACTATAGGTGTTAAGAAGCAAGCAACCCAATGTGAGACAACCCTTTACATTTAAACTAAAAGGAGATGGTATGTTTCCAACACTACAAATAATATGAGCATTTTATTGTTCAAATCAGATGAAACAAGTTAAATTCAATTTTGACTATAGCAAAGAGTTGTTCAAATTGGCAATGTCAATGGGAAAATAAAATATTTTGTTTGCATGTATGGTTTTGGGCTTTCTATCCATTCCAAATTATGACTTTGAAAACTTTCCAGCTCATAACACACATTGTGTTTCAAATGATTTTTTTTTCATAAGGAACATTTATTTTCTCGTCAATGAAAACCCATCTTCACAATGAATAAACAAAAAAATAAAATCAAATGCCAACACAAAAACTAACAATAACACACAAAACACCTTTGCATTTTGTTAGAATTGGCTATGGATGACAAGATCTATGGACCAAATGGAAAGTACAAGAAAAGAGAGAGATGAATATGACAAGAATAGACTATATTCAATGTCAATAATATGATTGTTGTTGATTATACAATGAGAGATATCCCTTGGTTATATAGCCAAGGTGAGATGCAAGATGTCATAGGATTATGAAAAGTGTCTTAATCATATGACATGAGACAACTAATCACACTTTCCTAGGTTTACATGAAGCAGTTGTCAAAGGATAAGATAACAATTAGTGACAACTAGCATCTTCTAGAAAGATTCCTTCCTAGGACCTAAGTAAACTTAACTAAGATGTAAATAAGTCCCCTAGTAATGAATTACCTAGGTACAAGACATTATTTACACCAACAAATTTCAAATGAAAACCCCTTTATTTTCACAGTGAAATTTGAAAACCCTCAAAACAAAAGTCATAAATAGCTATAAACCCTATAGGGAAATAAAATATTTTATTTTCATTTCACAAAAAACCCATTTTATCAGTCGTGCTTCATAGTTTAATGCTTCAAAGAAACCCATTCAACAACCCTACTTCATAGTTCCTATCAAATGGAAAATTGGCATATACAATGGTGGATATATATACCTATTGGTGTCACACCTGTTGAATGTGCTCATAATGTTTCGGCCTCCATTCCATCACCTGCGCTCCCTAGCAAACTGCTAAAAGAAATGTGGCAAATGGAAAAATTTAGATCCCTCGACATGCAAAAATGTAGACAAAACACACCTATCTACATAAAATAAATGCACATAAACACACTGGTTCAGTTGCCTACAACTCCATTTCAATGCCCGTGCGTCCCTTCCCAGTGAACTGTAAAAACAAATTTAGAAAATGTAGAGCAAAACAAAACAAAATGTGGAAAATGGCGATAGTTACCTAGCATTTTGTATAGCTTTTTGACTTTCCCACTGGGGTCACATGTCATTTTCTAGCAATTAGCACATGACAACACACAACTAATTGTCAAGTTGTTTTGTTTGTTCCTTTTGTCGAGTGCGTGGGAAGGGGAATGGGGGGTACGATATAATGTTACATACATAGGTGTGTTTTGTCTATGAGTTAGCTTTCTCCACAAAAGATAGCCAATAATAAGATATAATCCAAAAAACAATATCAATATCTACATTTAATTAAAAATCATTTACTATTAGTATGATTCATATTCATATTTTTTAACTCAATAATAAACATGATAACATCCAATAATTTGTTTTATTCAAGGAGTAAATTCTTTTGATCTGAGCTATGAATTGGTGAGGTCACAAATGGAGCTATTAAAGAATGAGTCCAAGCTATGAACCAGTGAGGTCACAAATGGAGTGAGGTCACAAGTCCATATCATCATCATCAAGATCAATATCATCCAGGTCAACATGTATCTCTTTGGAAATATCATCACATTCTTCTGATATGTTGTGACTTGGAGTAGTGATTGTATCATCATTTCCATTATCATTGGTTGGATGTGCATCCTCACATTTTATCCTTGTCAATAATGGCACCACCTTTACCACTTTTGTGGCTTTAATAACCTGATCCATTAAAAAATAAACTTGTTTAATATAAAATGACAAAAAAAATATAGAATTTGAATCACATTTATTACAAACTCACCATTTGGCATTCCGCATCTTCGTAAATTGACATATGATCTCCAACCTCTAGGCGGATGTGATTTAATGAAATCCTCTGAAATAAACCATTCAATTTTTTAGTGTAGATTGAAATAAACTATCCCAAATCTTCAATTGTGAGTGTTTGTAAAGATGAACAAGAATAGTGGACTAGAGATGTAGAAAGAAAACTTTTGTACTTACTTTCATTTTCTAGTACATACACTATGGTCTCCTGTTGCGCCAGAATATGCATCAATGGAACAATTTTAGTTAGTAATTTTCATGATCCATTTACATTGGTTCAAAGGAACATTAAGTATTGTTTGGAAGCATTCTATGGTGAAAAATTCAATACTTAAATTGTAGATGCCAAATGTGGGGCATTTCAAAATCTTCCATTTTAATTATTATGCCATCTTCTAAAATCTTTAGAAGCTTTGCTTCTACTAATTTTTGAAAATCAAACATAGTTTAATTTGAAACCCTATTGAAAAGATGCAGAGTAAGCTAAAGAATACAAAGAATGGATTCAAGAATATTATAATAATAGTGGGCAGCACAAAAAAGAAACTGAACTGAGATGTGTATTGATTAACAAATGGAAGGACCATCCTTCCATTGCTCACTGGTTGAATTTATTATTTTCCTGATCCTTCCCTCATGTCAGACCCCAGTTGTTTCACCTACCCATTAGGAGCTCTTTCCTCCAACAATAGTTTTTGGGATCTTCATCCCTGCAACTCCTGATAGCTCCCTAGAAGTTAATGTTGGTAGGAATTTTTGAATTCCATAATTTACTACAGTAGGTGATTTCAAATTTTGAGAGGGAATGTTAAAGAAAAAAAAAGGAATAAAGAATCAAAAAGGAATAAAGAATCAAATTATTTTTTACACTTTTCTCTATGCAGCAACAGTCTAAGGAAAAAATGTTTTTTGTTTGATGCATGAGCATCTAGTGGTGTAAGGGCAATCTTGCATCACCCAAAAATAGTTAAATTTCAATTTTCTCAATTTTATATGTTTTTAAATTTTTGGATACCCTTTTCATCATAATGAAATTCCCAATTTACGATTTTTATTTTCTATTCCTGGGTTGAAAGATATTGTAGTTTTAGTTTCCTAGATTTGCACCTAAAAATCTTCCGAGTTAGATTTGAGACACTTAGAGTTCCTAGAACAGCCCCAAAACTTTCCAAAATTGGCATAGAATATTTTTTAGTGCGTTATTGACTTTGAGACCTTTCCAACGGTTCAAACGGTTTGTGAATCCGAGTCCCGGATCAAAAGTTATGGCTCTGGGAAGTTGGCTCACTTTCTAGAAGATACAATTGCAAATGTTCTTTTGAAATTTGAACTTCAAGTTGTAATTTTTTGGTGCCAAACCACCTAAACTCAAATTTTAATGTTGTGTTGGCTCCAAACTAAAGAGGATCTCTATTTATGGGCGGGTTTCTAATTTTTGGGTAACTTTTTGGGGACAAGCTCGTGTATTGTGAAAGGGTAATTATGTAGCTTTCTGTACCTTGCATGTGTTGTAGAACTTGGGGATTTGAGATCCTCTACATGTAAGAAGTTCCATTTTTTGAATAATAAAATTATTCTTTTGTTTGTAGGTTATTTTATAAGTCTTGGGCTGCGACCTCATCAAGTGGTATCAAAGTAGGTTTTCTTGAGTGTGTGGACAGATCACCGATCATGAGGCAGTTCGCACCAGGACCGTGGTTGTGGGTTGAGGTCAAGAAAGATGCCTCCAAGAGTGATGTATGGTAGGCGTGGTGGCACTAGAGGTGGTCGAGGCAGTAGAAATGCTTGTGGAAGAAATGCACTGGTAGCCCTCCAAAGACAGATTGATGCATTACAAGAGCAGTTGAGAAGAGGGTTAAACCTGAGGGAGGAAAGTGAGGATGAAGGAGAGGAAGAAGGTTCAAATGTAGAAGAGGAAAAAGAAGCAATTGATCAGGACCAAATGTGGCTAATAAGGGCCATTTCAAAGATTGGGAAAAGACCCAGAGCAAAAGTCCCCAGTTATTCTGGAAGTCTAAACCCGAAAGAGTTGATCAACTGGATCAACGAGCTAGAAGAATATTTTGAGTATGAGGAAATAAAGGACCCAAATTAGGTTAAGTTTGAGAAAATGAAGCTAAAGGGCCATGCCAGTATTTGGTGGAAAGAGGTCCAGTTGGAAATAAATTGAAGAGGAAAGGGAAATATCACTAGATGGGATCGCATGGTAGAGAAACTAAAGAAGTAGTTCATACCAATGGACTACGAGTTAGATCTGTTGAAGAAATAGCAAGGGTTGAAGCAAGGAAGCAGATCTGTGAAAGAATATATTAAAAATTTTCACAAGATAATCATCAGAATGGGCAACACAGAGGCCAATAAGGAGAAGGTAGCCTGATATCTTAATGGGTTACAACCGAGCATTCAGGAGGAGTTAAACCTAGTCAGAATGACCACCATTGAGGATGTGTATCAATTTTCTCTGAAGGTGGAAGAGAAGCTGAATAAAAGATTTGATGGCAAGCAAAAAAGACGAGGAGGTCAAAGTGGAAGGGATAGTGGAAGACCTTCAAGAAGCTGAAATGATGATGAAAAGAAAAGTGAAGATGTGGGTACTAGTTGAAGCCAAAGGAATGACAACTTCTACTGCCCTCGTGATCAAAACAATGGTTATCAAAGCAGTGGAGGATGAGGGAGATATGGACAAGGATCTGGAAGAGGTGGTTTCAAAGGAATGTGTTTCCAGTGTGATGAAGAAGGGCATCGAGCCTATGAATGTCCACAACACCAAGGAAGGGCGCATAAAAGGCTAGAAGGTTGTGGAAGGGTTGCACATGTAGATGAGGAGGCCCAATCTAAACATTCAGATGATGCTAAAAGGGGAGAAGCCCTAGTGATTAGGAGAGCCCGTGACTGAGGAAAATAACCAAACAGAGGAAGAATTTGTTTCGCACAAGGTGCAAGTGTGAAGGAAAATGTTCTAATGTCATTATTGATGGTGGAGCACCGATAACTGGTGTCAAGAGATGGTCACAAAGTTGAAGCTAAGGAGGGGCACCCGCATCCATATCGATTGTGTGGTTGCAAAAAGACCACAAAGTTTTGGTCAATGAGTAGTGCCTAGTAAAGTTCAAGATTGGGAGCTACCATGATGAGGTACTCTGTGATATCATCCCCATGGATGCATGTCACATGTTGTTGGGGAGGCTGTGGCAGTTCAATAGGTGAGCTATACATGATGGCCATGCAAACACTTATTCCTTAACAAAGGATGGGGTTCATCACAAGTTGAAACCCCTGAAGGAGACCGAAGAAAAGGTATGCAGTAGTGCTAGAATTTGTTATATAGATGGAAGAAAATTTTTAGAAGGTATGAAGCATGAGCATGTGTTATGCATTGATTCTTAGAGTGAGTAAGGAGGATAGTGAGAAGGTTCCAGAAGAAGTTTTTGGGATGTTGGATGAGTTTCAAGATATTGTTTCGATAATGTACCAGGGTTTACCACCAATAAGGAAGATCAATCATCAAATTGACTTGATTCCTAGAGCCAGTTTTCCAAATAAGGCAGCTCATAGAATGACTCCAACAGAAAATGAGGAGTTGAACAGACAAGTTCAATAGTTGTTGAGAAAGGGTTTGATACAAGGAGAGTTTGAGTCCATGTGCAGTACCTACAGTACTAGCACCAAAGAAGGATGGGGAGTGGAGGATGTGTACAATTCCCAAGCCATAAACAAGATAACAATCAAGTACAGATTTCCCTGCCAAGGATGGATGACCTGATGGACTATTTGAGTGGAGCTCAGTACTTCACAAAGATTGATCTAAGAGTGGATATCACTAGATCCTAATTTGAGAGGGAGATGAATGGAAGACTACCTTCAAGACCAAAGAGGGCCTGCACAAGTGGGTAGTCATGCCTTTTGGGCTAACCAATGCACCAAGCACATTCATGCGGCTCATGAATGAGGTACTAAAAGAATTTCTGGGAAGTTTTGTTATTGTGTATTTAGATGATATTTTGATTTTTAGTAAGACATTGGATGAGCATCTGATGCATATTTAGAGAGCCTTTGAGAAGTTAAGAGAAGAGAAACTATTGATTAATCTGAAGAAGTGCAGTTTTGTGAAGAGGGAGTTAGTGTACTTGGGGTTTGTTGTCTCAGCAGAAGGTCTCAATATGGACCCAGAGAAGGTGAAGGCTATTCTGGAATGGCCTACCCCAAGAACTGCTACGAGGTGAGATCATTCCATGGTTTGGCTAGTTTTTATAGAAATTTCATTAGAAACTTCAGTAGTATTTGTGGGCCCCTGACTGAAACAATGAGAGGGGATAGAAAAGAATTCAAGTGGAGCACTGGAGCAGAAAAGAGTTTTGAACTGTTGAAGCAGAAGGTAATAGAGTAGCCTATTCTAGCCCTCCCAGATTTCAACAAGGTGTTTCAGGTGGATTGTGATGCCAGTGGTTGTGCCATTGGAGTAGTGTTGAGCCAAGAAGGTAAGCCCATTGCCTATTTTAGTGAAAAGTTAAATGATGCCAAGAGAAAGTATTCTGTATATGATCAGGAATTTTATACAATAATTTAGGCATTAAAGAAATGGAGACATTATTTGTTGCCAAAGGAATTTGTTCTATATACTCATGAAAGCTCCTACAAATCTGTAATCAGTAGTTTAGAGTTTAGTTTCTGAAGTTTTATTCTGATTCTTTTATGTATTTACATTTCCAATTTAATGAATATAAAGGAAAGTTGCATGTCTCCTTGTGCTTATGCATTTTGATTTGGGTATTTCTAGTTTGGCTGGAAAATAGAACAACTCTCTGCATTTCATTTTATTTAAATTTTTTGACATGGTATCAAAGCCATAGGCTCCATTTCTTCGTGAGTTAGGGCATTTCCTTTTCTAGGTATTAAGTTTTTCATGTAGGATACATGACTAGAGATGAAGGGAAGAGTTGGCAGTAGGAACCATCCTTTAATGGAAAAAACTATGATGTTTGGGAAAAGAAGATGAAGACCATAATGGTTGTAAATGGTCTATGGGAGTTTGTGGCCAGCAGGTTTATGGATGTGACTAACCTAGCAGCATATGCAGCTCTCTTATTCAACCAAAAGACCTAGTTGAAGGAGGAAAGGAGGAAGGATGCTAAGGCATTGAGTTTAATAGAAGCAACCTTGAAAAAGGCCATTTTTCCTAGAATAGCAACAACGAACTATGCAAAGGAAGCTTGGGAAATCCACCAGACTAACTATAAAGGGATTGACAAGGTTAGATTGGTGAAGCTCTAGATGGTTCAAAGAGAGTTTGAAACTCTCGAAATGAAGGACAATGAGTCCATTTCAGTTTCTTACACAAGATTCTCAGGTTTAATAAACCAAATGAGAGTGAATGCAAAAGTCATGGACAATCAGAGAATTGTGGAGAAAATCCTCAGAAGCTTACCCATGAAGTTTGATGTAGTGGTGATTTCCATTGAAGAGGAAAAGGATCTCACAACGTTGTCTATTGATGAGCTGATGGGTTCTCTACAAACCCATGAGTAGCACCTAAATAGGTCTGCTACTTCTTCCCAAGAGCAAGCTTTTAAAGCTCAATCAAATGCAAGAGGAAGGGGGAGAAGAAACAATGGTGGAAGGAGCTCAAGAGGTAGATGTCATGGCAAATCTTCCATAGATATTTGTACAACATTATCCGCTAAAGATATATTATGACCATATGTTATCACCATGTTATCGAGTCCTTTCTTGTTCACTTCCCCTATCAGGACATGCATACCAATTGTTGGTTGACAAATTTATCACCTAACTCTATATTCTCATGCACACTAAGGTGAAAAATGTAACCACAATTGAATCAGTAATCATGTAGTTCTTAGACCAATTCTTTGCTTATTTTAAAAGGTGGTAGCCACCTTCATTTAATATTCAAGGAATAATTTTTAACTAATGTTTCTTTTAACTAGAAAGAAAATAAAGGAAGGGGCTTTTAACCAAAAAGCTTTAAATGTATTCATCAACTTCACATGATAAAACTTAAAATACTTCACAACTAAAGTGAAATCAAATATCACCACAGAATCCTTATTCATAGATAAATGATACTATAGTGATGCAACAATTCAAAATATCTATCATTCCAATAATAGATCAAACACTGGCAAAAAATTCAACATAAGCGTAATAGATTCATACGCCATAATTCAAAGATTACGAAAGCATAAATTCCAGCATTGTCTTCTATATCAAAATAATATAAATAATTAATCAAAATAACATATTTTTTCTCTAATGAGTAAATCAAAGTTTTCCCAAAAGATCTAAATCACATTAGCCAAATCCATAGTTAAAGCATAAGAAAATTGTCTTTGGTAACGATTTCTTGAAAGTAACTGTACTGCATAATTAAAAGAGTTTTAAACTTAAAAGAGCCAAATTTAAATAAAGTGTCATGGAATACTAAAAATAACTATGCATCATTTTCCACTGCCTTAGTCTCTTCATCTTCTAGATCTTTGACCACTTCTTGCTACGACAATTTTTCTTGTGCCTTCATCTTCAATTTGTAGTCCTTGTACCTGGTAATAATTGCAAGTAACTCTTTACTCCCTAGAGTTGTGGTGATCTACAATCTAGTTCTTACTTTGGTTAGAGTAGCTTTAGATTCATTTAAAGTGTCAAACCTTCTACTTGCTTCAGTTTTAAAGGAACTGAGATAAACTTGCAATCTTCTGATCTTCAAGAAAGATTCTTTAGTCATGGTGACAGGATTAGCCATCTCCTTGTTGAATATTTCTTTGAATTTTAGATAAATTTCCTTTGAATCGAGAATCTTCTCATCAAACTCATCAATTATCTCTACTTTAAGGTCATGAAAATTTCCTTTAATCTCCACGAGCATGTCCAAACACCTATTGAGTACTATAGAAATCTCCTTTACTAGGTTGTCATAAATGCTCAATTTCCACTCCAATGAGTCAGGCCATGAAGGGTCTAACTCCTTTGGATCACTCACAATTTGTTTATTAATTAATTTCATTTGATCCATGGAAATCAACTCTTTTATTTCTTGTGAGAGCACATAGAGATTGGTCTGATATTTTTTGATTTGTCGTAGCTCTTCCATCAATTCCTTCCTTTTATCAACTTGAGTGTAGAAAAGCACATACCTACTAATAAAGAGGATAGTTTCCTCAAGCTTTTCATCAATCCATTTGTTAACATTATTAGAATAGCTTAGGTTCTTTCTGATTAATTGCATTGTAGATGCATCAATAACTTTTGCTTGAGAACTTGATGCTCCACTGGATATAGAAGGGGGAACTATAGAAGAAATATAGTTCTTCAAGTCAAGAACCTAAGGTTGCAATGCAACCTTTTCCTTTCTTTCTTTCTTTACTAGCTTAATCAAGACATTGAATGAATAATTAGCATGATACACATCCCCTTCAAGTGTTTGGCACCCCATATCAACATGTGTGACTTTATAGTCAGCTACTATTATCTCATCCTCATTTAGATCTTTTATAGGATCTGCAATTTCCAATACTTGATTACTAGAAGTACGGTTAGTCAACATTATTGAAATTTTCTGAGCTTTCTTTGGCTTTGAAGAAGTTTGAAGCAACTTTACAACTGTATCTACTCCAACTGTTGTTGTAGGGGTGTACTTCCTCTTTTTCTCTACTGCCTTTTTCAGCCATACTAGGGAGGTTTCTATCAAAACAAAATCTTTATTTCCTAGAATAATTTCTCTAGACTCGCTAGGAGTGATGGGTATATTTTCCATTAGGGAAGAGAGTACTTTAGACAAAAGAGGAAAAGTATTGTCTTCAACAATTTTATTAAAAATAGCATTAGAATCTTTAGGCGCGGGCTTCGTTTGATTGACCTTCTTTTTCAGAGTAGAGGTAGACGGGCTATCCTATTTGCACACTGACTTCAATTTAGCCATATCTGTAGGCTTCTCTCCATCACCCCCAAACTATTAATTTTCACTAGAAGACCTAGGTAGGAGCCATACTTCCTGATGATGTACCCAATGAAATTGTCTGAATGGACCCCTTTTCATTTCTCTGAGATTATTTTGGTTCTTGAGTAGAACCTATAGCCTATAGCCATTTTCCTTCTAACCAGTCTTGAGTTCTTTTCAATACTAGGGTAGTGCATACATTCATATTCAAAACTTCATTTTTACTCCATTCAACCTTGGGATGAGATTGATCAGACAAGTTTTTGTATTCGAGGTCAACGATCATTGAATCTTCAATCGCACCTTCAAGAATCTAGAAAGAAAGACCAAAATCTTACATTTTCTTGAGGGTTAACCTCATATAGTCCCTTTTCAAGACTTCATTTTCATCAGCACAATCTTCCCAAAATTCCTCAATAGAAGGTTGATACTGATATGAACTTCCTTAATATAATTTTTTTCTCACAAAACCCTTGCTATCAAAATTAGCCCTCATGAATAAATGTTGGAGGTTATATTCTTTAAGAAATCCTTCAATACATTTGGCCATCTAATTATTTTTACAAGTGAAAGAAGTTTTCAATGGGAAAGGATACCCCCACTTCCCCATATTCATGTACTTTACATTCACCACAGCCATTTGCCTACAAACCTCCAGGAACACTAGCAAATCTTCAAGATATCTAGGAAATTTTAATGGGGATTTCTCAAAAACTCCTATCCACAAGTAAAAAAATATATCAAATTGAATATAGAAACTCCTAAACTCTAATACAAGAGACATTGATTTAGAAGAAAAATGCATTTCATGGTTTCCATCCAATTTCTTCACAACTTCCATCAAGAATGCATCATTGACAAGGAAAAAATCTCCCATTCCAACTTGCTTAGTAAATTCGATATAGCACTTATATACAAGAATGAAAAAATTTGGAGATACCTGTGGCTTTAGTCCCATCCAAAAATGATCTTTGATTGGCTATAATGTATATTAAGCAAGAACACAGATGGAAGGCAGCAGTTTTCTGGAAATTGACTAGTTGTTCATTCAAATGAAATCAAATTATCTTAGCCCAATCAATGAAAAAATTCTCATCACAGATAACCAAAATAAACTGATACATCCAATCTTCAAAACAATCAATTTGTGCATTTCCAACAATGTGATGTAATAGAGAAATGGCATATGCAATTTCCCCTTTGAAATGTATTCTTTTAAGTTTGGCAAGTAACTGTGACTTACCTCTTTTCTCCATATTCAACCACCCCTTGGCTATAGAATTCTTGCACCAACTCTCATTAGATTTGAAAAACTCACTAGCCATCACAACAAACATGTTATTTATGAGCACTTTCTCAAGAATCTTTAGTGTGTGGGAAACAACTCTAGGAGAAATTTTAGCAACAACAGTTATGTCCACGGCTTTGATTTCCTATGTTTCTAGAATATATCTTCTCATGCATGTGCCTATTAGGTCCATGCTTAGCACGACTTCTAGAAAACCCCCAATGTGAGCTAATATTCTTTCTATCAATTTTGCATTGATAGGAGATCTTCTGTCAATTTCCAAATGTGCCCAAAATTCCTCCAACTTAAAGGATCCTAGTTTTGTGTCCCTTACACCAAGCCAACAATTTTCAATTCTAGATTGCATGAGTTCACAATACATAAAAGGAACACTTGTATGCCTGCAGAAATAATTGCAAAAGGTGGAAGTACAATTGAAAGCTTAACCAAATAAATATCCACCAAATTAAGTCATGCAAAATAACAAGACGTGTGTTTGGTATGAATTAATATGGTGCTTTATTTTAATCCTTAGTAAAGCAAACCTTAGGATTTGGGTGTTTTGCAAAATTCCTTGATAAGACATCTCTAGATTGTGTTGTACACCTCATTAAATGTATAGGTGACACCTTGAAATATGCAGTATGAACAACATATCACCTTGTCATGGAAAACTGAAACTTTATAACTCAAAGTCGCGAATTTGGAAGTTATGAAAACCTTTGACTCGCTGACTACACAATGGATTGACACACTTGATGCCACAAAAGGAGAAAAAGTATAACCATCAGGAGGTTAGGAAAAACATGAAATTGACAATAAAATTTAAAGACACTGGGGCGCCAACAATTTAGGTTTCAAAACCTAAAGAACGTGTGACAAGAGGTTAGAAACTTAGAGGATCCCATGACAAAGGCTAAAATGAAGGCAAAGACTTTAGACTTCGGCAGAAATTAAGAAATCAAAGACCACATAAGAAAAAATTTAAAGGGACATGATACATAATATACCTATAGGTAATACCAATGCCAACTAATCCTCATTTGATCTATACAATGACCAAATGGTGTGGGTGTTTAATGCTTGAATCAAGCTTGAAGATATGTCCCTCGTGTGACTAGTTTTTGCTCCAATCCATTGTAGAGAGAGGACGCCCATGCATAAAATCTTCTCCAATCTCCTTTCATGGAAAATTGATGCCTCCATATGGGAAGATTTCCCTGATGGTAGGAATGATGTCCTAGCCAACACCACCTCCTTTCAATGGGTTTGGAAATTCCCATATTCCCAATCTAGCTAAGAGGCCTAGACTATGTCACCCAATTGACAGATGGGAAAAATCCTTATTCATCCTCAACTCCCACATTGGTTAATGCATCCGCTTCAACTCTAAAAAAACCTTCTCCTTGACCGATCTCTAGTATAATTTGGCATTCAGTGTTTCCACTAAGACATCCTAAAGCACATTTTCTTGTATTGAAATAGCCTCATGTTCATTTATTTCCAAAGATCTCATAATACAATTGATGGGATGAGAGCCCATATGTCCCCATATATTGATTTTCTTTTTAGAGGTGGCCACAAATAGAGCCAACTAAGCAAGTCATTCGACATAGCACACATCCAACCAAGCTTTGAACATAGCTAGTGCCAACATTCTTGCACATATGGGAAGCCAAGAAGCAAGTGGTTGGATGTTTCTTCAGCTTGTTTACATAGGAAACATCTCAATGGGCCTTGAAATCCTCAGCAGATGAACCTTTCAGCTATTAAAACTTTGTTTTGTATCGCTACCCATGGAAATGTTCCTATCTTGGGGAGGAAAACATTGCTCCAGCACAAGTGAAGAGGTAGACTTGTGCCTTATAAAAATGGCCCCTTGTCATTTTCATGGCCTTTTAGGTCTTGTTTCATGGTGTTTGATCTATTTTTCTCTGATTTTATGTTGTAACATGGCTTGAACATGCATATTTAGGTCCTAAAATTCAAATAATGACACCTTATGAAGGTGTTGTGAAGTGTTGTAAGACATTTCTACACTCTTCTAGACTCTATTCATTACAATTTACCTAAAAATCACCTGTTCATCACTAAACAAGTCCTATTTTGAAGTGTTGTAAAGTGTTGTAAAAAGATTTCACATTTTTCTAGGAATAACTTCACTATTTATCCCTTTCTTATGTTTTATTTGGTCCCTTTATGACCTAATATGTCTTAATTAAGTGTATTTTTTAATGTAAGGTCGATAAACAACATTAAAAAAATGATAATTCCTGACACTCATTTTCAAGTCCTAGGTGGGACCCATTCACCATGGGTGGCGAATGTGTCCCCCTTGCCTCCAAATTCAAAATTTTTTAAAAATTTCCTTTGGGTTTTTATTCAAAAACACTTGATGTCAGCCTGTGATGAAGTATGAATGGTTAACTAAGGTACAAGATTGTATAAACAAGTGATTTTCACCTCATTTTACATCTCTCCCATAATTTCCTACAATCTTATTCATTCAAGCATTCATTCACACTTCATCTCAATCATTCAAGCATCTTACAACATCTTTTCAAACAATACTCAAGCACTTTGGAGCATCCATTAACATTACTTTAGATTTGCATCATCAAGGGTTTGGTAAGTTGATAGAAATTGCATGTTATTAGTTTATCTTTCTCTTTCATTTCATTGCTTCATTAAGGCTTTGATTACCAAAAGTGGGGTTTGACAAGGGAAAACCCCTATTTGCTAACCCTCAACCATTTTTCCCCTATTCCTTGTGTGTTTGCAAACTTTTTTGTGCAGATTTAACAAGTTTTTTGGTGTTGAAGATTGTTCAACAAGTCAACTAGGTGCTTCAAGTCAACTCATTCATATTTTAAGCTTGGAGAAGATTTTATGTCCGTTTCCTTCATAATTGACTTTGACAACCTGACAATCAGAGATTTCCAGATCTAGTGTTACCGAGTTGTCTCTTGATTTTTCAGAATTTTGGGAGAGGACTGATTCACCACTAGTGGTGAATGAGTTCCACCTTAGGATTGAAAATCTGAATTTTGTCAGATTCCAGATCCCAACAATCAAAAATCAGTTTCTGAAACTTTTTCACCAGTAGGACTAATTTGCCACCCTGGCTGAATGAGTCCCACTATGAAATTTTAGTTAGCATTCACAACATTCCAAATTTATCAAAAATTTCCCAGGTGCACTCTGTTTCATCCTATTTCTTTCTATTCTCCATTATTTCTTCATTTAGCTCATTTTTTGCAAAATCTTAGTTTTGCATTCAAATTCATTCATTCAGATCACTTAATTACATTTAGTTTACTTCATTTAGCCTAGACAACATTCCACATAACATAATTTTAATGAACCCTTGGCATTTTTGGGCCCTATCTCTCTCCTTTTAGGTGAAAACCCCTAGAAGAGCAAGAGAAGTCCATAGGAAACCCCAAAATCAACAGTTCATTTTGGTGAACTTGCATTTTGAACACTTTGCATTTCTTATTTCATTTTCACATTTCATCTTAGTTTGCATCAACATTTAATTAGGACATTTTTTTGTTTTTGCATTCAAGGATTTTTCATAGTGCATTAGTGAAAACTTCATTTATATTTCATTTTTGCATTGCATCTCATTGAAAAAATTGAAAATCTGCATTTTGCATCATTGATTGCATTCTATAGAGCATTAGAATCATCTTAAAATTTATTCAAAACACATAAAAACATCATACTGGGACTCATTCGCTACCCTAGGCAAATAAGTCCCTCCACTTTTTAAACAACATTTCTGGCATTTTTATGGCATTTGTCTATATTTCTTTTTTATGTAGTTAGATCTTTGTTACAATTAGCAAAATTTCTATTATTGGCATTTTAGAGCTCCTAAATTACCTTGCATTTTCATTCACCCCATCCTTTGTGGTACTTGTATGAGTGTTTGTTGCCTCGTTGATAATACTTTAGTGAGAAGAATTTCTAGACTCATGGCCTCCCACGATAGTACTTTCATTGTGGACCTTTGGATCTCATGAGCTCTTACTCCTAGTATGGAAAATGGTGCATTAGGCACTAAAAATACTACTTCTATGCCTTCACCTTTCCATCCAATGAATGTTGACACTCAAAACAATTCCCTCCCGCAAGAAAAGGTCATTAATATTCATGAGGATTTTGCACATTTATAACAAGACTTGTCACTTGAAAACATTTCCACCACTTCCATACCTTCCATTGACAATCTTCATCATTTGATTGAAAGTGATGATGGCGTGCAAGTGATGAAGAGAATTGTTGAGATTTACAATAAACATGCCTCTTCTAATATTCAATCAGCAAAAATTCCTATAAGCCGAGGACCTCAAGTTCCTCCCCCTTCAACCATAGCATCCATACCAACTTATACCAATCTGTAAGTCCACACAACTATGCAATAGGTTAATTATGCGGCTACTTCTTTCCCAATTCCACCTAGCATTCCTACTTCTCTTGTGGTATTGCAAGTCCCCTCCACCACGTTCACACCCCATAGTATATTCCTTTCACTTCCCCTAACATCACCTACACTCCATCACCATTTTATCTTCCACCTCAACCCACTTACCCTGATCTTGTTCTTACACAACTCCTTAATACCGTTTCATCCATGCAACACCAAATTTCCACCATTATCCAAGGTCAAACCGCTCCACCCACATATCATGTTTGTAGTAGCCCCTATACCTCTTTCCTTTTTCAAAAACTCTAAAAATCCAATATAAAAGAAACTATCTACTTTAATTCCAATTTTTTTAGCCAACACTTAATTCTCATTCGTCCTTTTATCTTTTCTATTCTTTTATTTATTTATTTTTCCTTTTATCAATACTTTTTGTTTTAAATCTACTTTTGCAAGCTTTACTTGCTATGCACATAATTTGATTCATTTAATTTATTTATTTTATAATTATCTTCAAAAAGATAATTTAATTAAATTAACAAAACACAATCTAATATTTAATTACCATTTAACTAAAACACATGTCTTATAAACTAAAACTTTTAAATATTTAAATATAAATTAATCTAACAATATAATAAACAATTATAACAACCATTTCATTAAATAAATCACAACTTATAAAATACCAAAGTAAAATACATACGAACAAGACACTTACACAAAACACAATAATAAATTACGGAAATGACAACACAACATCACACAATACCATTCAATCGGGATGGTTTGACAACATGGGATGGGGTGACTTCCTTGTCATCTTTGTTTCAACATTATGCCATTGGGTTATTGGTGCTCGCCCTGTCTTTCCAAAGTAGGTGGAATCGAGACTCTACACTTACAATCCCTACATCCAAACAAGGTTGTGTACATGTACATATATATTAAATCAAAGCAGTACATTGTGAGAAGGAATTGCAACATAGCAGGGCACTCATGAACGAGTGATGCTACACTATCCTTTCATCATATCTATTCTAACAATTATAATATAAATGATGAAATAGCATTTCTAAACTAATAGATCATATCATAACATAATTTACTAAATCACTGCATCATAATATATTTATGAAGTCAACTAACACCATCAAACCACAATATCATAAGAAATATCCATGTCCTCAAATGTATAAGCATAATCACCAAAAATTCTACTAACCAAACCACCAAACCAAACAATAAGGAGTACAATCACAGTCACGAAGTATCAAGCCAAAGCATAGAAAGAAAAAAAATCTAAATAGTAATAGGAGGGGTATTACATCCTTCCCCCCATAAATTCAGCTTACTCCTAGAAGCTGGTAAACAAAAGAAAATAAGATTCCCTAATATGGGAGGCATCACAAACCAATATCACACTAACACATAAGAGTAACAAATAGTAGCAAAGAATATCAGTAACATGGGGGTATTACATCCTCCTCACCTAGGACATGGCTTACTCCAGGAAGCCATTAAATAAAATAAAGGAAGCACACACAAAATAAAGGTACAAGTGAGCACAAGAGTCAAACGCAAGGTTTCCTAATGGACTTAACTACCCAGAGACCCCAGCGTTTGAAAACCTGGCTCTGATACCAAGTTATACACCCATTGTGCAAACCCCAGAGAACAAACATTACACAATAATTTTTTATTTTTAAATAACACGAGGTAAACATACAACCAAACATTAAATACATTTACACTGCACATTAACATCTTAACGTTAAATCCTCTGGGGCATGCGAGGTTACTTCGCAAAAACAACCAAAACAAAAGTAAAAGATAATATTTAAACAACTTATCCAATAACAATACAAAACCATTAATAAAAGTACATCCATGAACCAAGAGTGAGATTATCAATACATCACATATTACCATCATAAAGAATCTCTTACAATAATGTTACAAAGGATCCAACATATTACATCATCGTTTAAACATTAGAGTACATGTTCTCAATAATGAGTTACAATAAATTTCCCAAACATGTGGGATAATACAAAGTACAATAATATCATAATTACAAAGTGAACCACTAGAACAAACTCCAACTGAAGGTATGTGGTGAAGATAGAATGCTAATGGGGAACCCAATGGGTGCAAAGCACGTTCCACCCAACCATGTGAGTTATAACTCATGCCCCATGCTCAGAGATGACAAGGAAGAGATCACAACCATGAATTCCAAACAACTCCAATAGAACAATATAGTGAAAAAATCAAGTACAACATCAAGGGATACAATGGCATAATCAACAACATTCACGAGTCAACATAATAACTTAAAGTCATAAATCTCATCACATGAAAACAAGGCAATAACCATTAACCAAGTAACGAAAGAACATTCATAACACATTTACAAATGAAACTGAAACAATGAACAAAATACAATTCCAGAAGAACTGATACAACATCAAAAATACATTTCCCAAAGAACTGATACAACATTCAAAATACAATTCCAGAAGAATTGATACAACATTCAAAATATAATTCTAGAGGCAATAAGAAAACAAGGCAAATGGGTGTCTAGTGGAGAGTGTCATTGCATAGCTCTCATGGGTTATCTTGGCCCTTCCTCCAAACTGAGGTGTCGATGCCCATCTATGGATATCCTCGCCCTTCCTCCTACATGAGGCGCCGACACCATAGGGTAGCTCATGCGGAGCTGTTAACCTCTCATGAAGATGAGTTGATGACTTTTCTGACCATGACCTTCTTAGTTTATCATTAGTCTATGACAGCCCTAATGCATAGACGAGGTATCCAATATTTATTATCTTGTGTGTTTTATGACCCATCCCCCCTAAATTCTATTTTTAGGTTATCACTTGTTATACTACTCTTACGTGGGTTATCCTGAGCTCTTCCTCCTTTTGAAGTGTTGACCCCATGAAGAGCCACTCTCCCTAAGACCCCTAACATAAACCACAAGGCAAGGGTTGTACTATAAAGTATAAAACATATAACTCAAAGCAAGGACATGCGATGCATTACCCATCTCGTGATAACACATAATCAAACTCCTCAACAATCAGGTACAACCCTTCCAAATAATAATACCAATAAATTTTAACTCCAAGAGTACAACCAAAATGAGGATAACATTCAATAATTAAATCACGCCTCTAGAACTAAGGTTCATAACTCCAAAAATTGGGTTCACAAGATCGACAAGGTTCCTTCATTACAAAAGTCAACATGATAACTCAAGGAACTAAAGAAGTCAATCAGAATTAGGAATTAAAATGGCGTAATAACTTTTACGCCAATTTAATATAATTCTTTTAATTACGTTACAAAACCTCTCTTTCCTTTATATACTTTTCAATAAAAACTTCCAATTCCCAATAAAATTTGCGAAGGAAAAACTACTCTCTTATATATAAAGAATCAAAATATATTTAATTTCTTTTACAAACAATATATAACTTTTTCTTAATTAAAATTCATAAATTAATTATAATCTGATAAATTTTCTACACATCCAGATAATTATATTTATAAAAATATATATATATGTCAAATATATATATATAAGTATATTTAAAACCAATAACCAAAAGAGAAAGAATAAATTAAATTGCAGTTTTTTAGATTGCCATCACCCAAGTGCAGAGGACTACACATAGCAGTCTATGGACTGCCGTGGGCAACAGTCCATAGTGAGGGAGAGGGTACAGCTGACGCCGACCCTTCCCTTCACAAATAACTTTAAATGTTTTTTTTTTTATTTTATTTTTTATTTTTTTATTTTTTCAATATCCACAAAATAATACCCTGTACGGGTTTGGCCATAAAGGCTATTATACACAATTTCATTTTATATCCATATATTAAATATAAATGCAAATATATATATATATATATATATTTCAAGAGAAACACCAGATGAGAAGAAAAACTGGTTGGATACATAGAAGTAGTTATAATATATAAATGTATATATATGAATAGGACTGATATATGTATATATATATATTTATAAGCATATTTGCACAAAATTTATTGTTCACAAAAGGAATACTATTTCTTTTCCTCGAGATCAAACACAACCCTACTAGAAAAATTACATAATTCAATATAAGACTATATTTCAACGGCCAAGTTGTGAAACACAAAACATTTTCAAAATGAATTTAATCTCTTCCCTTCATTTTTCTATTCAATAATTATAATTCTTGAAGGATTTCTTTTCTCACATAATTCATTTTTAACTACTTTTATATTTCTTTGAAACAGATGATATGAGAACATAAAGGTTGGAACCTGGAGTCCTGCATTGTTGAAATTTCTTATGAAGTTTCACTCGATCCTGATAGCCTCTTTGAAGTGCTCATGTTCCTTCTTCAAAATCACTTCTTCATAGTACCATGCTCAATTTCAAATCTAATATTTTATTCAGAAAACTCTCTCTAGAATATTGCCAACAAAAGAATGAAAATAACTTTCCAGAAAACTTCAGAACAAATTCAACAATACATAACAATTATTTTCTGAAACTTCTGTCCAAATCCTTCTGTCCTTGAAAACTCACAATTATGCAATTAAATAAAAGACACCTCTTTCCTTTTTCGAAAACTCTAAAAATCCAATATAAAAGAAACTATCTACTTTAATTCCAGTTTTTTCAGCCAACACTTAATTCTCATTCATCCTTTTATCTTTTCTATTCTTTTATTTATTTATTTTTCCTTTTATCAATACTTTTTGTTTTAAATCTACTTTTGTAAGCTTTACTTGCTATGCACATAATTTAATTCATTTTATTTATTTATTTTATAATTATCTTCAACAAGATAATTTAATTAAATTAACAAAACACAATTTAATATTTAATTACCATTTAACTAAAACACATGTCTTATAAACTAAAACTTTTAAATATTTAAATATAAATTAATCTAACATTATAATAAACAATTATAACCACCATTTCATTAAATAAATCATAACTTATAAAATACCAAAGTAAAATACATACGAACAAGACAGTTACACAAAACACAGTAATAAATTACCGAAATGACAACACAACGACACACAATGCGATTAAATCAGGACGGTTTGACAACATGGGATGAGGTGACTTCCTTGTCATCTCTGTTTCAACACTATGCCATTGGGTTATTGGTGCTCGCCCTGTCCTGCCGAAGTAGGTGGAATCGAGACTTTGTATCTGCAATCCCTGCATCCAAACAAGGTTGTGTACATGTACATATATATAAAATCAAACCATTACATTGTGAGAAGGAATTGTTGTGTAGTAGGGCACTCACGAATGAGTGATGCTACACAGTCCTTTCATCACATCTATTCTAACAATTATAATATAAATGATAAAATAGAATTTCTAAACTAATAGATCATATCATAACATAATTTACTAAATCACTACATCATAATATATTTCTGAAATCAACTAACACCATCAAACCACAATATCATAAGAAATATCCATGTCCTCAAATGTATAAGCTTAATCGCAAAAAATTCTATTAACCAAACCACCAAACCAAACAATAAGGAGTACAATCATCATCACGAAGTATCAAGCCAAAGCATAGAAAGAAAAAAAATCTAAACAGTAATAGGAGGGGTATTACATCCCCCCCTATAAATTTGGCTTACTCGTGGAAGTTGGTAAAACAAAGAAAATAATATTCCGTAATACAGGAGGCATCCTCACACACCAAGTCAATGAACTAATCACCATCACAAACCAATATCACACTAACACATAAGAGTAACAAATAGTAGCAAAGAATATCAGTAACATGGGGGTATTACATCCTCCTCCCCTAAGACATGGCTTACTCCAGGAAGCAATTAAATAAAATAAAGTAAGCACACACAAAATAAAGGTACAAATGGGCACAAGAGTCAAATGCAAGGTTTCCTAATGGACTTAACTACCCAGAGACCCTAGCGTTTGAAAATATGGCTCTGATACCAAGTTGTAACACTCGTCATGCAAACCCCAAAGAACAAACATTGCACAAAATTTTTTTTTTCAAATAACACAAGGTACACATACAACCAAACATTAAATACATTTACACTGCATATTAACATCTGAACGTTAAATCCTCTGGGGCATGCAAGGTTACTTCGCAAACACAACCAAAAAAAAAGTGAAAGATAATATTTAAACAACTTATCCAATAACATTACAAAACCATTAATAAAAGTACATCCATGAACCAAGAGTGATATTATCAATACATCACATATTACCATCATAAAGAATCTCTTACAATAATGTTATAAAGGATCCAACACATTACATCATCATTTAAAAATTAGAGTACATGTTCTCAATAATGAGTTACAATAAATTTCCCAAACATGTGGGATAATACAAAGTACAATAATATCATAATTACAAAGTGAACCATTGGAACAAACTCCAACTGAAGGTATGCGGTAAATATAGAATGTTGATGGGGAACCCAACGGGTGCGGAGCACATTCCACACAGCCATGTGAGTTATAAATAACTCACCCCCCATGCTCAGAGATGACAAGGAAGAGATCACGACCATGAATGCCAAATGACTCCAACAGAACAATATAGTGAAAAACTCAAGTACAACATCAAGGGATACAATGACATAATCAACAACATTCACGAGTCAACATAATAACTAAAAGTCATAAATCTCATCACATGAAAACAAGGCAATAACCATTGACCAAGTAACTCTATGAAGATTAACAATCACTCATTAAACACCAACAAGGTTGTGGATGGCACATAGATTACCGATAGCAAGAAGTAGTTATTATAGGTACTTGAGGTGTATGGATCGTTATATGAAATATCTCAAAGATATATCATCCTATGGAGTGATATGTCTATGGAGTGCACAAGGTTCTAGAAATTTTCAAGAAAAAACTTTCTTAGCAGATGTTTCAGCTGCCATGATCGACATGCATGTAAAGCCTGAAAGCATAGATGAAGCCAGCGAAGTGTTTAGTTTTTTCATAGCCGCCAATGAATCCAATGAATTGTTTGAAATCTTGAATTCCTAAAATGAATATGGTTTCATGCAAGGCTATGATTTCAAAATATGCTCAAAATGGTCAAGTAGAAATGGCCTTGGATTTATTTTGGAAGATGCCTGAGAGAATTGTGGTATCATAGAATGGAATGGTTACATCGATATACACAAAATGTATATGTTGAAAAAGCTTAGAGACTTTCAATCAAATGCAATTGGAAAATGTTACGACCCAAGACTATCATCGACGCCTCTTCCTTTCTTTAGTCATGCTATGCTATGAATGTGCACAAAATGGATATCTTGAAAAGGTTTTATAAACATTCAATCAAATTCATTTAGTAGTTGTAATACCAAAATGCACAACATTTTCCAGCATTCTCCGTATTTTGTGCCAAAATGGCATGCTAGAACAATTTTTGAGGCATCAATCAATAACATAATAAGAATTTTATTAGGTGTTGTAGTATGAAATGTTATACAAGACCCGCATGCACAATATGGAACCATATACCAAGCAAGGCGTATGAAATTTTTTGTAAGGAAATTCAAATGAATGTGGGCTCATGAAGTGCGTTGGCCATAAGATTTGCATGAAACAAATTTGTTAAAAGGATTTAGAAAATTTCAAGCAAATACAGAAGACCATAAGACCATATCTTTCAACATTGCTAAGAAGATGAACTTAAATGTAGAATACTTCGACATTGCTAAGAAGAGCAACAGTATACACCTAGCTAAATTCAGGGCATGAGAAAAAGATATAGCTCACATAAAGGATTTAGATACTCTGTTGTTGGAAACAACTATATCAACCTTAGAAGACAATCTTACATTATGTAGACGTATTGACTAGGCACATACACCGTTGATAGAATACTTCAAAGGATGGACTTAATGAATGCAGAGATGGCTATATTAAGGCTTCATGCAGATAAATGCATTCATTTCTTCATGTAGAGATGGCTATATTAAGGCTTCATGCAGAGAAATTCAATCCACTACTACTCATAAATGGTCAGTACAAAGATGATATTCATTGCTAAGAAAGAGAGCAAGGTGAAGCTGAAATGGTGAGAGGAGAAGTATAAGATTCAAGACATTATGTTACAGTGAAGACAATTCTTTATCGTAACCGCCAACACAAACCATGACTTCCCTTGTTGATTTCAAAAATGGCTACTTTGCAAGTGTTATATGAGTCGGTCTGTAGTGGATGGGTAGAGTGGAGTAGAGAAAGCATAGAGCAAACAATTTTTTTCAAGAAAATACAATCTAGGAAGATAACAAGGAGGGTAATAAAGAAATAAAAAGCAATACAATATAAATCATATTCTAATAGTTTGATAGTAGTGAAACATACCTCTATCATTGATTCCACAATCTACACTTCTCTATCCCAATCCCTTTGTGCCAACCTTGCTAGCAGTAATAGAAATCAATATTCTCCAAGTTCGAATCACAATCTAAAAATGCACAACAACATATAAGCGTGCAGCAATAAACTAAGATGTCTCAAATGTGAAGCTCCGAGAAAAAATAACATACCTTTGCAATCTAAAACTCTCTCAACCAAGTTTCATACCTGCACAATCTGCAATTCTCTCTTCTTTATAATTTCTTCCATCATGTGTTTTCCACTCCCATCAACGGACCCTTCCACTTCCATTGGTTACTCTTCCACTCCTCCACTACCATTTGTTTGCTATGGCCACTCTTCGGCTGCCCACTACTGCCACCGTTTTTGTAACTGGTCAACTTTCTTTTTTATGTACATGAGTTCTTAAACTCTTATGTGACTGTAGAATGCCTCTCGACGTAATAATTATGTACATGGGTTAGACTTAAACTCTTATGTGACTATAGAACGCCTCTCGGTGTAATTAAAAAAATTTAAATTGCAAGCATCAAAATTAATAAAATAAGAAAATAAAAGACCCAAAAACATAAAAGAAGAAAAAAATCACTCCTTTAGGGTAAATAAGGGCTAGGAGGGGGAGTGGGAGGGGTGTACATTACTGATGTCAGCAAATATTCATAGAATATTTCTTTGACTTGCAAAAAAAACTTAGTTGCCTCAACAAATTTCTATTCATGAGAATATGCTTTGAAAGGTCAGAATAGTCATGATTTTTGGAATATTCGTTGAATTCTTTTACTGTAAAGTTTGTTAACTAGGTTGCTCAAATCTTGGTTAGCTCAATTTTTTCTGATATAAACAAATTCTATTCATCAGAATATGCTTTGAAAGGCCGGAATATTCATGATTTTTGGAATATTCATTGAATTCTTTTATTGTAAAGTTTGTTGACTAGGTCGCTCAAATCTTGGTTAGCTCAATTTTTGCTGATTTACCCTGAATTTTTTTTTGAAAAACCTATAATGTTTTTTTGATCAATGGTAAAAAGTTAAAAAAAATCAATTTAAAATCCTATAAATTTTTGCATAAGGGCATGCAGATCTAGACAATATGATCGTATGATTTTTTTTGGATCTATGCAACCCCTTAAAAAATATTTAATCTACACAAGTATCACACAAGCATTTGTGAGATTAATCTACAATTGTAATTGAATTGAATGAAATTATCTTTATATGGATTAATGATGACAATGAATGTGCATGCTTATAAAAGAAATCTCATCAGTACAACAATAGACTTGATTGATGATTGACTGATTTTGAATGATGATATATTTTGACATAGTTGATTTACATAAGATGTGAGATCTGAAAATGATGAAGAAATGATCTTATTTATAGATTTCCAAGATGAGGATGAGGATGAAGACTTGAAAGAACTGAAAGTTCAATAGAGCCGGCTCAACTACAAAATATTTTTTTTCTATTTTGATTCATGAAGAGATAATATTGAATTATTTAAATTAATAATTGGATAAATATGCATATGAAGTTTCTGATTGCATGCTTAGTTAATTGAAAAATGAAGAGGAAGTTTCTAAAATTTAGAAGAGTTAACTTGTGAGAGAAGATTGAGTTTATAATATTAATATGAAAAAGAGTTAACAAATGATAGAAGGAAGAGATTACTAAAGAGAAAATAGGTGTTAAGTGATGAGTGAAAATAGAAATTAGATCACATTTAATTAAATATTAAAATATTATTTAATTAAATGAATAAATGAGGATTATTAATTAATAAATGGTTTTCAATGTGATAAATGGATAATAAGATCTCATTTAATTAAATAATAAAATATTATTTAATTAAATGGATAATGGTGTTCAATAGAAAATAATTATTATTTAATAAATAATAATATATGGGTATGTGCAAGATCATCATGGAAAAAACAAGCCCTTAAGTGGCAAAAAAATCAAAAAAATTAGAGTTAGGCAATTTGGCATAAAAATTTGAATAAGTTATCTATATTATTTCAAAAATATGTAAGAATAGAATATGTAGCAAATTCAATGTAGTTTCGAAACTACTAGGTTTGTTTCAAGAAAAAAAAATAAATCTATTTGGTAAAAATTTGAAATTTCAATGTAGTAGTACTTAAATTTCCTCGGAAAAAAATAAGAAGTAGGTGTCCTGCCCCACCATCCTAACCACAATAATAAAATGATAATACTTTTATAATATTTTAGATATAAGTAGAGGTGACCCATGTCCCAATGTGATGCACATTTTGTAATTTTTCCCAAGTAAATAATTAATTATGAATTTTTCTACAAATTTTAAAATATAAAAACTTGTAATGCTTAACTACCTTAACTTGGTAAAAACTTTAATGAAATTCATTTTGTTTTAATCCCCTATAGTATGCTTAAACATAGAATGACACATGTTTTAGATTCAAAATGTGATACCGGGTTGAAAGTTATAGATTTTTTTCAATCAACCTATCAATCAGGACTTTAGTCATAATTTGAATAGAAAATGAATAATAATTACTTATTAAATTCAAAGTAAATCATAATTTATATTGGTGGAAAGCTGAGAATCTCGTTTAAAAACCTTTTTCATTTCATCAATTTTGGGTAAAAAAAATGTTGTCAGCCACATACCCATAATATTGCCACATTTTGGCCCATCATGATCATGCACATGCCCATATATGATGTGATAAATCATTATTAATTAATTAGGTGATAGATGGTAAATGAGAATTAGTAAATGATTAAATGATAATATGTGATAAATGCTACTAAATTGATGATGATTACTAAAAAATAATATCATTAATGATAGGTACATTATATGATGATTATTAAGGCTATGTGGAATAATTTAGGTGCCTACATTTGTCCTCTTTGAAGCAATGTTCAAAGTAGACCTTGAAGACTTGATTCGAACCTTGAAGTTTCAAAAAACCCTAATTAGACTGATTCACTAGTTTTGGTGTATGAGTCCCA